>OY856413.1:405944878-406044878 GCA_963693085.1 Alisma plantago-aquatica
CAAGGACATGGGCTCAATTGATTACATCAAAAGTGTGACAATTGATGGTAGGTTGATCACAGGTTTCATCTACAACCATTCCTTCTTGTTAAATGCTATGAGGCGATCTGAGTACTGTGGAGGTGATCTAGTTAGACCAGGGGTGACTAGATTTGCAACGAATTACTTGGCCTTGAACTCATTAAAGTCCAAAAAAGATGGACTTAGGAGGCTCTTCAATGGTGTGGAGTGGACCTCCATGAAGGAGCACAACACCCCGGTCGGCAAAAGGATTGAAGAACTAATTGTCAATCGGGCTTTCTGGGATAAGGTTACAAAGGTGCTGCGGATAATGGAACCTGTTGTCAAAGTGTTGAGGCTGGTAGATGGTGACAAAGCTGCAACAATGCCTTACTTGTATGATGCAATGCAAGTAATGGTGGAAGATATTAAACAAGCAGCTCCTAGGTCCCATTCACAATACTTGTCAATTGTAGACAAGCATTGGACAGATATGCTTTTGCATCCACTGCATAAAGCAGGTATATAATTTATTTCTTCTAAATTCAGATTTATGTTCTAAGTTTCTAACTCTATAACTTGCTATAAGTTAACTAAATCTAAATCTTATTTCCTTATTTGAAATTGGTGACAGCTTACTATCTGAACCCGAGGTTCCAATACTCGCGAAAACTGGGCTTAGATGCGACTCTAATGTCTGTTGTGAGAGATATAACTAACAAATTCTTTACCTCTACTGAAGAGCGCACCATAGTGATGGATGAGGTATATAACTAAATATATTACATAACTTACATGAAGTCATGAACATCTTCATTCTTGTTTGATGTTTCATCATTTGATTATGAAGTTTGTTCTTAAATATTTTTGCAGTTGTGACAGTTCCGTGAAGGGCTCGGTTGTTTTAGTCATCCAAATGCAGTTGCCGACAGTGATCAGGGTGATCCTTGTGAGTGGTGGGTATGGAATGGAACGGGTGCCCCCCATCTAAGAAAAGTGGTTGTTCGTATTCTTTCTCAAACAACATCTGCAGGAGGTTGTGAAAGAAATTGGAGCACTTTCAATTTAATTCACTCAAAGAGAAGGAACAGGTTGGGGGCAGACAGGCTAAGAGATTTGGTATATGTTCACTACAACATGCGGTTGAGGGCTAGAGCAATACGAGATGCCAACTACAAAGAAGTGGATTTTGCTGTCGTCCACGATCCCATTGACACCGCATACACATTCAACCCATCCAGGCGTAGAGGCATAGAAGAAGTTGATGATTCAGAAGATCCTTTAGAGGAATGGATGAATGAGATAGGTCGTCCCATTCTTGATAATCTAGATGGTCGTCCAGATCCATACATAGAAGAGCACTTTGAAGGAGATTCTGATACTAATGTTGACCAAACTCCACCTGAAAGACTTGAGCCTGAGCCTGAGCCTGAGCCTGAGCCTGAGCATGAAAATGTTGATATGGAGATCAATAGAGCAGTAGAAGAAGCATTGGGTAGCACAGAGTCTCCTTCAAAAAGTACATTTGGGTCAAAATCAAAATCTGATAATGATGGTAGCAATGATGGCGGCGGCAGTGAGCGCTCTCCTGAATATCCTCCTACTGTTGATCCTCAGTTTGATGATCGTCCTTATGTTACGACAGTTGCACCTCCTCCTCCAGCAGAAAAAGAATATCCCATGCGTGAAAAAACTTTTCAAAGGAGGAAAACTCGAACCGGCAAAGACTACAGTGGTGCTGCACCACCTCAGGCTACAGGCTAGGCTCCTACGGCTACAACAATGATCATTATTCTGATATTGCTGATTCACTTGGCAACATGAGTATTTCAGGTTCTGATTCTCAATCTCAACATGATTCAACATTGGGATTCGGCGATATGCTATTTGGGCAACCATATCCATCTCACTCTCAATATGGGTATTCTAGATATCAAAATCAGCCACCACCACCACCGCCACAACCAGAAGTAGAACATCATGTTGGATTTACCTATACAGCAAATGTCTCAGGCCCACATGGAAGTTATCAGTACAACTCCCTTGCATTTTCTGAGGACGGTGGGCAAACATGGAGTGGTAGTCATTCAGTTCTTCCTGTTTCTCCAGTCCCAATACTTCCTATGGTTGTGCCTGTAGCTATTCAACATATTCCTCAAGGAAGTGAACGTCCACTCACTCGAGCTCCTCGACCTACATCTCCAAGAAAGGCACAATATCTCAGAGATTTAGAACAACATTTTCCAAAGATTGGGATGATGCAATTTGTCAACGATACTGTCTATGAGGAGCATGTGACTACATACAACCAACTTTATAGGATGCACATGTCATGGGCGGAATATCTCAATAGTATCACCTCATTACAGTATGGACAACCTGCACCACTCAACATACAACTGATGTGAGTTGGTAAGTAAATATGTTATTGATATGTTGTAAATTGTATATTGTTGCATAATTGTATATATTTAAGTTTGTGGATTGTGCTAGTAAAATTTCATATCTGAATTCCTACGTTTTGTCATCGAAATCCCAACAAAACAGGACAGGTTCCTTACCTCCCACATGATGGACCCCCCTACCCCACATCCAATATAGAATTTTATTGTATAAAACGATGCATTTAGGTGTGGAGATTACACCTGTAAATTCATATCTGAATTCCTATGTTTTGTCATCGAAATCCCAACAAAACAGGACAGGTTCCCTACCTCCCACATGATGGACCCCCCTACCCCACATCCAATATAGAATTTTATTGCATATAACGATGCATTTAGGTGTGGAGATTACACCTGTAAAATTTCATGAATTAATTCGTTCATTTTGGCGTCGATACGGCCAGGATTGCATCTGTCGATATTTTCGTCGGTATACCGATAAATACCTATTTCCAAGCTGTTGAAACGGTGTCGGTATCGGTCACCTTATTCCTTGATGTATGTATGTATATATATGGGATTAAGAGAGAAAGACTTCTCCCCCCTCTCCCACGCCCGTGGCGGAGGTCGAACGCCCAGGAGGGTGGTAAATCAAGGCAGCAACTAGGATTCAAACCCGGGTCCCTTTGTTAGGGGACACAGTGCTTGACCACTTGAGCCACTCCTTGTCGGCACATATATATATATATATATATATATATATATATATATATATAGAGAGAGAGAGAGAGAGAGAGAGTCAGGCTAAAATCCACTCGAGTGTATCCGGAGCAGAATACACTCAAGTAGTTTTTCATGCAGCTATATTTTTTTATAAATCTAATCCGTTGATCTTCTTAAACATCTTGTGAATAGCCCATATATAAAATTTGAGCACATTTGGACATTTGAAGGCCATGTTATAAAGAACACAAAAAGTATGCATTTCAAATTAATTTCGTGGGTCGATTTTGTTGCCCTTGGATGAGTGACTTACATTCATCTAAATGGGCTCAAAATTTGTATGTACCTAGTTATAGTACGACAATGAAGATTAATGGTTTACATTTTGAAAAAAAATAGTCTTGATATGCAAACACCACTTAAGTGTAGTGCGCGATCTGTACACTCGAGTGTATTCTAGCCTGACTGTATGTATGTATGTATGATTGTATATATATATATATATATATATAGAGAGAGAGAGAGAGAGAGTCAGGCTAGAATACACTCGAGTGTATCCGGAGTGGAATACACTCAAGTAGTTTTTCATGATGCAATATTTTTTTTGAAAATCTAATCCGTTGATCTTCTTAAACATCCCGTGAACAACTCATACGCAAAATTTGAGCACATTTGGATATGTATAGCTCATGTTATGAAAACCGCAAAAATCATGCATTTCAAATTAGTTTCGCGTGTCGATTTTGTTGCCCTTGGATGAGTGACTTACACTCATCCAAATAGGCTCAAAATTGGTATGTAACCTAGTTATAGTATGACGGTGAAGATCAACGGTTTACATTTTGCAAAAAATAGTCTTGATATGCAAACACACTTGAGTGTATTCGTGCGATCCGTACACTCGAGTGTATTCTAGCCTGACTCTATATATATATATAAATATATATATATATATGAAAAGTGTAACTTACACATTTACGCGTAGACCCTTACCTACCCACATAATCACAAGATGTTTTGTACACTATATTTAAACTCCCCCTCAAGTTAGAAGGGTAGGTAAGGTCTACGTGTAAATGTGTTACACTTTTCATACATATATATATATATATATATATAAAGTCAGGCTAGAATACACTCGAGTGTACAGATTATGTCGTACACCTCAATGGTGTTTGTCTATTTAGACATTGTCTTTCCAAAATCCAATCCATTGATCTTCATGGCTACAATAATAATAGGCCACATACAAATTTGAGCTCATTTGGATGAGTGTAAGTCACTCATCCAACGACAACAAAATCGACGCACAACTAATTTGAAATGCATGATTCTTGCCTCCTTTAGATGCATGACCTATAAGTATACAAATGAGCTAAAATTTATTATATAGTATGTTCTTAAGATATTTAAGGAGATCAACGGTTTAGAATTTTCAAAAAGTTACTGCATCTTTAAAAATGACAGAGGTGTACGGTGCCTCCGGTACACTAGCCTGACTATCTATATATATATATATATATATATATATATATATATATATAGAGAGAGAGAGAGAGAGAGAGAGAGAGAGAGAGAGAGTCAGGCTAGTGTACACTCGAGTGTACCGGAGACACCGTACACCTCAGTCATTTTTAAAGATACAATAACTTATTGAAAATTCTAAACCGTTGATCTTCTTAAATATCTTAAGAACATACTATATAATAAATTTTAGCTCATTTCGATACTTATAGGTCGTGCATCTAAAGGAGGCAAGAATCATGCATTTCAAATTAGTTTTGTGCGTCGATTTTGTTGTCCTTGGATGAGTGACTTACACTCATCCAAATGAGCTCAAATTTTGTATGTGGCCTATTATTATTGTAACCATAAAGATCAATGGATTGGAATTAGAAAGACAAGGTCTAGATAGGCAAACACCATTAAGGTGTACGGCGTAATCTGTACACTCGAGTGTATTCTAGCCTGACTCTCTCTCTCTCTCTCTCTATATATATATATAGACACACACACACACACACTACAATTAATATTTCATAATCTTTCCTCGCTTCGATTTCGAGACTCTATACTTACCTACCCACATAATTACAAGATGTTTTGTACACTATATTTAAACTCCCCCTCAAGCTAGAACATGTATATCATATACTCCTAGCTTGTTATATAAGAATTTAATCTGACAAAGATTCAGGGATTCAGTGAAAAAACAAACTAGTTTGTTTTTAGATTTGACTGGTGACAACTGGATCAGCCTGTCTTGGAATTTTTTGTTGGATCTAGAGGGGGGGTGAATAGAGCTTCAAAAATTCTCACAGGATAGATTATACCTTCAAATTATATCAAACAAAAATAATAGCTTAAGTGTAATTTGAAGTCCTAACTAACAAACATAGCAAGGATGAGAGGAATTGATAGCAAGCACTTGACAAGGTCGTTTAGAGTGGTTCCACTCTCCAAACTAGGAGAGAGTCAGTCCACTACTTAGAGAGGTCAACCTCTAGGACTTTGCAAGTGTTTTTCTCTATATATTCACCAATAAGAGTTACAACACAAGACCACCAAAAGACTGACCCATCCAAACACAGAGTCTTCCACCTTACCAAGGACTTACCCACTTTGCCAAGAGTCTTCAGCCTACTTCCAAGGTCTTACCTACTCTTGCACAAGTCTTCACCATTCAAGGGTTTACCTACTCTTCTTGGATCTTCAGCCTTTGCCTTTTCCTTCACATTGAGAAGATCTTCACCTCTTCTTCAACCTTGAAAAAGAACATCAACAACTCCACCTTCACTCGGAGTAGCTTGCTTCACCTTTGCTTCATGGAGGAAAGGGGTAGGGAAGATGGAATGGAATGAGAGTTTTACAAGCACAAGGAAGTAGCTCTCTTACAACTTGCCTATCTCACTCATAATCACGAAATGAAGTGTAAACTAGAGAGAGAAAGGGGCTCAAGGAGTTGCAACTCACTCAACTATAGCAAGAACTTAGAAAGCATGAATGAGCAAACTTGGAATGAACTCCAAGGGGTCCTATTTATAGATGGCGGTGTTCCCTTAAGTGTGGGATCACTTAGGGTCGAAATATAGTCGTTTTCCAAGATGCAACGGATCTATTTTCGCCCAAAATAACTCACCAACGGTTATAATCACTTTTTCTGCATTTTCGGTACTATACATTCAGTCGAGTCAACCAATCCACTAAATGACAAAGCCAATTTTCAAACTATCCATCGAGTTTGTTCTAGGAAACTCGACGCATGAGCTAAAATTAGTTTAACTCAGTGAGTCGGTCGGTCGAGTTCTGTGAGTATGCAACTCGGCCAATGGGTCATCTTCAGAAAATCCATCATAGGATCGGTCGAGTTTCCAACTCGACCGATAAACAGCCTGTGACAAATTTTCTAATTTGACATTTGAGTGATAAACCTTAGAATTAAGTGTCCCTGATTTTTTCTCATCTTAGTTACAAGTCATATCATCAATACAAGTGATTACAAAAATCATCTAAGGTCATTTGGAGTGATTTCCCAAAACGCACACTTGCATTGCATTTATTTTGAACTTGAACAAGCTAGGGCTTGTGTAATTTGATCCTTTTCATGTACCTAAAGCCTGAAATCAATCTTGAACAAACATATTAGATACATAGGAATGGAATGGTTAAGTCATTATCAAAATATGGGCAATGTATAATTCTCAAGTCAACACTTTTCTGCAAAGAAATAACAATAAACTTCTAAATGGTTTGTTCTTTATAAAAGATGGGATTATGGCAAACTGGATAACAGCTCGATTGCCACACTCAACTCCATAGGACTAAGGTGAGCAAATCCCAACTTTTCTAACAAATGTTTAAGCCATAAAGCTCAGTAGTCGCTAAACCTAGCACTCTACTCTAGTTTTGCATTGGATCTGGCAATAATTGTCTGCTTCTTAGTTTTCCATGACCCCAGTTCGCCTCCCATAAGACACAATAGCCAGAATAGATCTCCATTCAATGCTAGATCCTACCATGTCTAGATCGGAAAACTCTAAACTCACGTGATATTATGCCACAAAAGTCATTTCCTGTGAGACTTCAAGTATCTCATGAATGTGCATAACAACCTCGAAGTGACACGTGCATGACCTTTCCATAAACCTCCAAGTGACACGTGCATGACCTTTCCATAAACCTCCAAGTGACACGTGCATGACCTTTCCATAAATTAATTAACAACACTAGTGGCCAAGGCAATGGCGAGTCTGGTGAAAGTCTGTAGTTCAATTTTCAAACAAGTATTTTGTACCACTGAAAATCATCAGCTAGCTCCCCTTATTCTACACAAACAATCAAACGACTGGGTCCATTGGAAAATCGATTGGCTCGGCTCCAATAAGTAATGTCTTTGTTAGAAGTTCGAAAATGTACTTCTATTGTGAAATGACAATTTTACCCTTTGACTTGGCAACTTCAATTCCAAGAAAATATTTAAGATTTCCCTAATCTTTGCTTTAGATCTGTCCCTATAAAAAAATACTTAAGTTGCTCAACACCTTGTCTATCATCATCAGTGATCACAATATCATCAACATAATTTATCAAAAATATACATCTAGAACCAACGTGTCAATATAAAATAAAGTCCTCCATATAGCATCCATAAAGACTAAACTTATAAAGAGCGCAATTGAATCAGCCAAATTGAGCACAAGGTGACTACTCAAACTATAAGCAACTGGTGAGTTGACAAACCATATCGCACTCACCCTGAACAACAAACCTCGGTGGTTGCTTCGGACAGATTTCTTCATCTAGATCACCATGTTGAAAAGGCATAATTGATATCAAGTTTATGGAGACTCCATGAATGTGTAGTTGCAAGAGTATATAGGGACGAAGATGGGACATTTTTGCCAAAAAAAAGAGAATATCTCTTTGTAGATACACCATAGATCTATGTGAATCCCTTAGCTACCAATTATGCCTTGAGCCTATCAACAAAACCAACAAGTACAACTTTGATGTAAATACCATTTCCAACCAGCCACCAATTTCCCATCCGAACATTGATAGGACCATTTATTATTGCTTTTCAAAGCTGACATCTCTTCTCCCATAGGTGGATGCTACCTTGGGTGATTCATTGGTCTTGAGATAGACGAGTGTACTGAAATAGAAAATATAGAAAGGAAGGCATATACGATGGAGATAGGTTAGAATAGGAAACATAATGGGAAATGGTGAAGTGTGCAAGATCGTGTGCCTTTACTCAAGGCAATAGGTTTGTCATTTGTGCTTGGATTTACCCAATTGTCCAACCAAGAGGTAATAGTAAAAGGAATAGGATCTACATGAAGAATTTGTATCTAAGGTCCCCTAATACGGGTAAAAACATGTGTAATAAAAGGAAGAGATTAGGTGCACACTGACAACTTCATGTGGCCTAGGGGACATAGGAGACTCCACGATGATTGAAGTGTGGGAGGCATAATGAGGCAATTTTCTCATAATGAGAAGGTGTGTGCCTTGAGACGTTTGAGACAAAACCTTCAAGATGTCTAAAGTGTTCATTCAAAAGTAGATATATACATGTGTATTTTCATGTCTATATGTGTCTGTTATATATGTTTACATATATTTGTGTGTGTATCTCACATAAATAGGCATCTACAAGCAAAATTAGAACAAAATAGAATTTTACCTAACTTAACAATGATTCTAGGGATTGTGAGCAAAGTTGATTTTAAATACCAGCAACATGTTAAAAATATATTATATGTCAAATAATGACAAGTAAATGCTTTGTACTAGTAGATCCAAACTTCAACAAAGAAAATTATAGGAATGTTATTCGGAAATAATAGGAAGTAGGAACAAGGTAAAAAATTAGACACAAACGAGAATTGAACATCACTAACAAAAAAATGGTAGCAAAAAGACAATTCTAGCAATAACATTGTAACAAAAAGATAACTTTGAGCTTCGAGTCGTTGAACAAATATAAAAGTATGTGATTGCGAAAAGACAAATTTAGCAATTACATTGTTAAAAGAAAGCAAAGATAATTTTGAGTTTTGAACCATTGAACAACTATAAAAATATGTAATTGCATTAATGAGATAATGACAATCGACTACAAAATCTCAGAAAATATTTTTTGTGAAAAAATAGATAAATTACCAATTGACAATCAATTCTAAAACCCAATCTCATCAAGAGAAGTGTGAAAAGGACTCTTCTTTTGATATTTTGCATTCATGGTATAAATTTTAAAGGCAGTGAATGTAAAAACCTCAAGGCAAAAACCTGATCTATAACATAAAACGTAATCATCTAAAACTGAGGCTTGCATCTCAACTATGCCTTAGAGCCTCGATGCCTTGAGGTGAGCCTTAGACATCTTGGGGCGTAAGAAATAAGAGGCATAAGCCTCGAGGCGCAAATAGGATAGCCTCAAAGTCTGAAGGCATGTTATTTAATATCATTCATGTGACAGATAGGAGACATCATCAAAAAAAGATGTGCCTTGAAAGGCCATATTGCCAACACAAGAACTCGATGCAAGGTAGCACTATAACACTTGAACCACTATTGCACCCCTAAGTAACCCACGAAGATTCACCTTGTGGACTTTGGAAATAACTTGTCAAGACTTGGACAAAGACAATGAACAAAACACACAATCAAAGACCTTGGGTGGAACTCAATGCAATGGCTCCTTAGGACGAAGGACATGGATAGGTATTTGCTACATTTGACGGAAGATAGCATGAGACTGATGAGATATGTAGTTGTAGGAATTCATCTCCTCGTAAATTTTCAGGAACATGCATATGCAAAAGAAAAGTAGAAGCAATTTCAATTAAATGGCATGATTCTCTCTCTGCAACTCCATTCTGTTGCGGTGTATGAAGACAAGATGATTGGCGGATAATACCATGGGAGGAAGTAAAATAATTGAATTTGCAGTTAAGATATTTCACGACATTGTATGACCGAAGGACATGAATCTTTTTTCCAAATTGGGTCTCCACTTCCAAACAGAAGATTTTAATGGAAATCTGGTGCGCGGACTCCTTAGTATCCTCTATAGTAGTATTTGGTGGGGAACATATGCAATTAATAACAATTGTCCTTGATGTGACCCTTTCTACCATAATGGGTACACTTAGGATGTTGTCACAGGGCACCACACAATACCAATTGTAACACCTCCTCTACTAGCTTTTTCTTGGTGCCCATGGCTGAGTATAGGGAAAGTCGAACGGCTTTGACCCTATGCAGAACCGAACTGAGTGATCATGGCAGATTTCTCACCAATAGACAAACCATAAGTAGCATTTTCCTACTCCAGAAAAGCACATGACACTATAGAGAATGATTCCGGCAAAGAAAGAGACTCTACTCCAGAGAGGATCTGACTACAAACTTCCTCATACTCATGACAAAATCCAACTACAAAATTTTATCATTGTCATATGATTTCGCTGCCACTGCATCTTCCAAACAAGCACTAGACAAGGAAAGTCATGCAAGTCGTCAGTGAGCTAAGTAACTTCCCTAAGAGTAAGAGAAACTTGTCATCCCAATGGAGCTTGTATAGTGTTGTCATTAACATGGGAGAACTCAAGTGTCAGAGGATCCCAGAGTTCCTTGCATGTCCCAAAGTGATCGGTCATATCTAATGATGAAGAGTGAGAGTGAAACATTCTTGATTCATTTTAGACGACACACCCATGTCTTATATATAGGAGAAAGGGGGAAAACATTACATAATTGGGACTCAAGTAAAGCTATATGGGCTAAGACACTTAAGTCCATATACATGTTAACCTATTAACAAATAGGCCAACAATACTTTCTAACACTCCCTCTCAAGTTGGAACAAAACATGTCCTAGCTTGGACTTACAGGACTCAATTAGACGATCAGTCACATAAGAAATAAAAATGTCACTCCCCATACAAAAATTGTCACTCCCCCTAAAACAATACTCCTCAACTAAAAACATATGATGACACCTCTTTTGAGTTGTGTTCTGCTGGCGGGAAACACTCGAGCTTTAGAGAAGGTCATTTGAAGTGCATCTGGAATGAAGAACATTTGATAAATGGAATCCAAATGCCACAGCAAAAACTTGCTACCATCAATATGAGCATATGATCAAAGCACCACGACTACGCCATCTTCAATGAAGCGGAATGTGTGAGTGACATAAGCGCAGTCAACACATTCCACGTACATAATGCAGTAAAAACGCAGAGGCACAATGTCGATGTAGTAGTAGAGGTATCTTCAAATAGTCTAACAAGTATAGCCAACTGAACCAAAGCACAAAAGACCACAAACATGCAAAAAGTGGTACGAACACAAACTGGACGAGGTGTTGATGACTATCATATTAGTTCCATAATTTGGAGCATGAATCTTTGGGGCTTGATAGGAATGAAGGGAACAATCAAGGAGAAACCCAAGTAGATCAACAGGAAGTGCCATCTTCAAACTTTAGAAACAACAGATGCAACTTGAAGAAGACATAACTAAAGTAGCTAGGCGAAAATAAAATCAGGATGAATCATCAACCTTGCTATTACAGAATTTGAAAGCTAGAAATTGACGAGCTTTTGAGAAATATCATGTGAAGAAGCAACCATCTTATCGCATGAAAATGCAGCGAGAATGATCAACTGAAACATCATTGACACCAGAGGGACCAAGAGGCTGGAATAAGCACAGTCAACTCTTTCCTAACGTACATAATGCAGTACAAACGTGAAAAGCCTAGTGTCAATGTTGCATTGAGATCTTTCAACGTCGTCTAAAAGCGATGGCTAACTAGAATTAGCGCAGATAGCCAACCCACATGTAAAAGTGATGCTTAGTGGGAATGAAACACCACAAGACATCGAAGAAGCAGATTTGTTGAAGAATACGAAGCTCCATGAAGATCATAATAGCCTGGAATATTATAGATCATCTCTCATCTCTATCATGCTCTCCCATACTCTCCTTATACTCTCTTTCATGCTCTCTTCATACTCTGTCTCCTCTATACCCCCCCAGCCGCACGCCAACTACAAAGAGAATGAGTAGTTGGTGTGCAAAAGAGACGCATAAACCCCACCCGCACGTGGAAAGAGACGTACACATGAGGGGTGGGAGCACAGAAAATGAAAGTTTAAAGCAAGAGGTGTAGTATTAGAGAAAAGAAACCAATAAATGGAGTCAATGTGCAACACCAACCGATCATAGAGATTCAGATACCATGTGAAAGTATTGAGCCAAAAACGATATATAGAGAGTATCCACATGGAAAGTCTTGGAGGATGTCATGATTAATGGAACACGTCATGTCTATAAGGCGGTGTCGTGTTTGAAGATGACACGACATGTCATTGACCGAAATGTCGTGTTCTCTGATTATCTTGGCACAAGTAGAGACAGACTTCTTTGACACGCCATGAGAAGTTTTGACACGGCGTTTGGATCTTTTGGTCAAAGATGACAAGCTCACAGCAACACGTTGTGTGGAAATTTTACATGGCGTGTAAGATGACGATGACGAGAAACAATCTTCTGCCAACATGTCGTGTTAAAATCTGACACGTGTAATATGTCGAAGACGAAAAACGACCTTCCATGAACATGCCTTGTGGAAATCTAACACGTCGTGTAAGATGTCAAAGACGAGAAACAACCTTCAGTCAACACACTGTGCGCAAATCTGACACGCAGTGTAACTTTAGGTCTGAATGAAACCTTGTGCCATCAAAGATGATTGTTGGACTGTGACACGTCGTGTCGGTCGGACAACACCATGTCTGACTCCATTGATGCACGATCTGACGGGAATTGGCAAGGAGAAAACAACCCCGGGAAGACACATCGGGGGTGACAGGAATTAGCATCATCACTTGTGACAATGGATCATGTGAATCTGGCGCAACAACAGCCCCTTGCTAGACCACAAACCAATATGGACCAGAAACCGTGTCCAAGGAAAGACATCCCAAGAAGACACCTCGGCAGGTGGAGGAGGCTTCCGTTGTTGCAGTGTCGGCATAGATGTCCAGGATGACGACAGGGAAAACGACAATTGATGATGGTTGTGGTGAACAATGCCAGCAACCATGGAATAAAATTTCGATTGAATTTTCATTTTTTTTACCATCAGACATCAAAACGTACGGTCGGACAATAAAACGTACAAATGTAGGCAATGGGACGTGCTTTCGCAAAAAAATTGCCCCTACGTGCAAAATTTTGCCAAACATGGCAAATTTCGCATCAAAAAGCTCAATTTGGTCGTAATTTTGCAAAATTTTGAAAAACAAAACTTAGATTTCAAGAATTTTGTTCCTAGGGCAGCCACTACTACTACATCTTGGGTATTTTGGCAAAAAAAATGATTGCTTATTCTAGAGGCTGTTTTTCTTAATTGTAAGGTATGTTCTACACTCTTATATAAAGATCTAGAGAAATACTTCGAAAATAACAATGTTCTTTCTTAGATCTATGTATAAATGTCCCATGTAACCTAGTTCAATGCTAACACTAGACTTGTACATGTTGTAGTTCGTAAGTTTGTAACTTGTAACTGTAAGTTTTAAATTCTAAGTTGTAACTTGAAGTTTGTAAGTTTGTACAGACTTGACATGCCTGTTCATTTGTGCAGTCACCTATCAAGATATGGATCCCACACAGACCTCTAAGCATATATATTTATTATATAGTCTAGTGTGTTTATGTCTAAACATTGTTTTTGCAAAATTCCACTCCTTCATTTTACCATTGAACTTTTCATGATTTAATTTGTTTATATGAGCGTCGAAATCATTAGGACCGTAAATATCGAAATTTCGGTCGAGATTTATGTATATTGTTGCTTTTGAGCCATCGGATTTAGCAATGGAATCGGACATTTAATTATATGGCATGTACATGTCCTGGAAGACAACCTACGGGAAGCGACGACGTGCCTCGAGGGTGACGACGACCATGAGGGAGACTCGGTAGCACCTTTAACTATGAATAGGGGGAGCGTAGAGAAGACTATAGATGAAGTTCTTTATGAAAGAAGAAAAGAAACAACCATGGAGGTCGGAAAGATGTTTGGTGGGCGGCCAGTCAAGTCAAGAAGAGACGGTGGTCGCCCGCAGGAGGAGGCTCTCTCTCTTTTTCCTCCCTAGGTTTAATGTAAATGCTCTAATACCATGTTGAAAAGTGCGAGGAAAACTTTCTTGATTGATTTTAGACGACCCACCCCTATCCTATAGGAGAAAGGGGGAACATTACAGACTTAGGACTCAAGTAAAGCTATATGGGTCAAGACACTTAAGCCAATATACAAATTATGGTATTAATTAAATAGGCCAATAATACTTGCTAACATCTACAATCTAAGGAACGAGATATCCAATTTCGATGTTGTTTTAACAGTGTAGAATTTAAATTTATGGAAATTTCGAAAAAAAAATTGATAAATGCAATTGTGCTCGTTTCAACGCCAAAATGAATGAATTAAGCCATGAAATTTTGCAGGTGTGATCTCTAGACCTAAATGCAAAGTGGAATGCAATCAATTTTAATAAGGGGGTAGGTTGGGGTTTCTTCATGTGGGAGGTAAGGAAATTTTCATGTATCCTAGGGATTTCGATGAAGGATTTTGATGACAAAATGTAGGAATAAAGTTATGTATATCAGCAAGTATGAGCGATATGCATGCATGTACTTATTTGAGTTATAATATCACATATTGGATATGCAGGGCATTCCCCACATATTTACTTGGGTTGATAGTTTGTTGTTAATATTGCCTCAACGGTTAACTATTTCATTGGCCACAAGAACACTAGCGCAATGTTTCGAAGCAAAATCATTATTTTTTGGTGTGGTTGGCTACCTAGCACCCTCATTGTCTAATAAACCACACCTGGATACCTGTCAAAACCTGCCAGAAATGAAAGCTAACAAGGAGGCTTTCTTTGTCCTAGTCAATTACAAACAATGGTTGTGCATCCAGCTCACTGACTTCCAGTAGGAGTCAGATTTCACGTACGAACACACCCACAAGCTCTTCGACTTGTTTTATAGGTCATACATCACATGGCATACTACCATGGAGATCGATATTTACTATAGCGAATCCAATTCATCCATCGTGATGGGTAGGCTACTTAATAGATTTCTATTATGGACAATGTAGTTTGTGTGTTTACGCAGATCAAACATGAAAAGAAGTGGCGCGCAAAAGATCACACCTAGGAGCTCTTCTTTGACTTAAACCACATGTATTGATCCAACCATAGCCACACCAACATCTATAAGGGGTATGGGCATCGCTACGTACATTACCCAATCGCTTGATGATCGCGATTTTGAATGTTGATAAGAAGACAAAGAATACGAGGGCATACTCCCACGAGGTGAACCTAGAGAGGACAGCCAGATGATGCAGACCCACCTCAATACACCATTTCACCGCACAGCTTCTGTGTCAGGCTCCACCCCATGAAGTTCCATTGTTAGCATAGCTCTTTTTGTCTGAGGTCGAGTGTGTCGAGCATGCATATCCATGTAGTCGACAAAAAACTCTGCCAGCCTCATATTAGAGAATGTCGAGGGCTTTCTAGGGTTAATGTGGACAACATCCACAATCTACCTACTTTGTTGGTTGGCATCTTAGGTTCACCACGAGTAGTTTAGTGTTGTTGGGTGACCTTCTCATACCATGGAGTCTGCATCGATATTGTATTGTGTGATGTTCTGCCTTGTGAACCATATCGTTCTCAAACGGCCTTTGCAGTAATTTTTTTATAAAAGGGTGAAAAGTTTTTATCTCATCATTGGCGAGCTAGAAAGAGGTCCAAAGCCCTACAAAGGCTTGTACGGCCTTAGTAGTATGACAGCTACATTTTTCATAACGGATTTAGTAATTCCTACACATTTAAAATAGAAAGTGTCATTTCGCTAGCATTCCTAGTTGGTGGAGCGTCTACACGTCAAATGGCCAGCTACATCACCACTTGTTAGAGGCTCATTTTATCAGCCCAAGAGGAGTTGACGCGGGAAATTAGAGCTTGATGTCATTTGATTAGAGCATGTCATCCTTTCATTAAAGCATGTCATCTTTTATTTAATTATAGTTGTCGCCTTTTCTTAGTTGTCTTTTATTAGTTTTACTATGTGGGTCTTGTTCGCAATGATTTCAATTTAAAATTATATGTAATTGTTAAGACTTATATGTAAGTTCAAAATTCATGGGTTTTTTCTTATTTAAGTTGAATCATTAGCAGTATTAGTCAATTAGGCTACATGTGAGTTATCTTACAAACCCACTTTTGAGGCATCGTCTGGCGGTTGAATTTGATGGATAAAAATAGTCTTACAAATTGAGGTTTGCATCAAGGGCCCTAGCTTTTGTAAGGCTGCCAACAAAGAGAAGAGCTGCTTTGTGCGTCAACCAAAGGTGCCCAGTGCAATCTTGTCCACAGAAGATGACACGGCACTAGACGAACCACCAAATGATCGATTGTCCCTGTTATGACTAAGAACAAGAAGTATGGTTTACGAAGGGGCCAACTTGTCCTATTGGGCTTTGGCATCAATTGGAGTAGATGGAGAAGAGCTTTCCTCCTCCATGTATTGTTAGACTAAGAGCAATTTATGGTGAGTCAAGGACTACGTTGCAATTCTTATGTGTGAAGAAGTTAACATGAGACGGCATGGCTCTTCAGTTGATGAAATTTAGTCACCCACACATGATTTTGTTGCAGGCATGGGATCAAACATTGTCAATTCTGCTCTATATTATAGATAAAGGGACAACACCTCTGGTTCACATAAAATTTTGAAATTTTTCTAAATTTGTTAGGGTGAAAAGTTTATCATACTTCCAACTCTTACTTTAGACATCAATCATGGCTCTTCAGTTGATGAAATTTAGTCACCCACACATGATTTTGTTGCAGGCATGGGATCAAACATTGTCAATTCTGCTCTATATTATAGATAAAGGGACAACACCTCTGGTTCACATAAAATTTTGAAATTTTTCTAAATTTGTTAGGGTGAAAAGTTTATCATACTTCCAACTCTTACATTAGACATCAATTATGGAAGCAAACAACTCTACATGCTGGCTGTTATAGTATTTTGATAAATTAAGGGAAATATTGCATGTCGCCCTTCATATTGAATATTTTCATGACATGACCTTTTACATATAAAAAAGAGTCCCCACAGGGACATTTTTGTGGCTGAGCCCATACATAGGTATTTCTCTGTAAATTGACCCAAACATATATATATCAGTTTTTAGAGTCTAAATGAATAATTACGGGTATCAACAATTGAGAAATCAGTCGCTGCAAAATAGAACAACCATATATACATATAGAAGGCTAGCCCGCCATCAAAACCGATGCACCGCACAAAAGGTCATATGATGCTAGCAGTTGATATAAATGGTTTTCAACTTGGTTACATACTACAGAAAATAAATAAGAACTTAGGAAGGGATCACACATTTTTGTATTGGATCCAACAAAAAAGTTGCAGATTTTGATAACATGTGGATTACCGAGGAAAGCAAGAGAAATTATCAATATTTTCTTAAAGACAGTGGATCATCAAAATAAATATAGGTACATAAATTCACCTTTACAGAAGCCACAGCACATTTCTCAATTGAGGACCCAGTATATCTACCATCTCCTTTTTCTGTATTTGCTACTATCTCAGAATAGGAACTATCAGAGTTAAACTCTTGAAGAGACCCAAGAATTGTAGCAGAGATGTGTCCCCAAAATGCATTTGCTACGTAAGGGTAGTTGTGCACTGCAGCCTTGAGGGCCTGATACAAAAACAGATATACACCGTATTTATTAGACAACATCTTCAGTAAAGATTAAATGATCAAAGAAAAACATCCAGTCAGTAACCTTGTTGATTCTACTTCTGAGGTATTGGTTACTTTTAAATTTGAACAGCCCAGAATAGTCTAAAGTACTATTTTGTATGCTTGTCAAACTCGTGTATACTGTGCATTCAAGAATAACTTCAGCCCATGTTAAATTTTGTTATTTTGTTTATTCCAACCCAACTTGTTTGAATATTTTATTACTTGTATTTGTATTTGATAAACATAGAAGTGGCGTAGGTATTATTGTTGATAAGATGTTGAAGGATGATGTTGTCAAGATCACTAGGATGGGTGATAGAATCATAGCAATCAAGGTTGTTCTTAGGGGAAAGATTTTTAACATTATTAGTGTGTATGCCCCCAAGTTGGCCTTAGCGAGGAGGCTAAGAAGGCTTTTTGGGATGACATCGATGAATTGATGCAGGGAATACCGACAGAGGAGAAGATCATTATTGGGAGTGATTTAAATCGATGTGGGGAGTGGCAATGCTGGATATGAGAGAGTTCATGGCGGTTTTGGATATGACAGCAGAAACGGAGATGGAGAGAGGATATTAGATTTTCCAGTTGCATATGATATGATTTTGACAAACACCCATTTCAAGAAAGGAGAATCTCATAAGATTACTTTCAAGAGTGGGCACTATTGTAGCCAAATTGATTACCTCCTTACGATGCGGGTGGATCGTAAAGTATGCAAGGATTGTAAAGTGATTCTTGGCGAAGAACTCACGACCCAACATAGGTTGGTGGTTTTGGATATTAACATGAAGATCAATAAAGGCAAGCATAACAGAAACCAAGATAGCAGAATCAAGTGGTGGAATCTTAAAGGAGAAAAGAAATTGACTTTTCATAATAAATTCATCAACGAGGGAACTTGGAACTTAGAGTCTGATGTTAACACTATGTGGCATGACATGAATTCCTGCATAACAAAATTGCCAAAGAGGTTTTGGGGGAGTCCAAAGGTTGCGGGCCTACACAAAAAAAGACTTGGTGGTGGAATGATGAAGTACAGTAGGTTATTAAACTGTAAAGGGAGATCTATTGGAGCTTGCCCAAATCTCGAGATGATAAAATGTTCCAGAGATACAAACAAGCAAAGACAGAGCTAAAAAGGTTGTTCATGAGGCAAGGTCTAAATACTTTGATGATATTTATAAGAAGTTGGTCACAAGAGATAGGGAAAAAGATATATATATAAAATGGCTCATATAAGAGAAAGAAAAGGAAGAGACTTGAATCAAGTATAATGCATCAAGAATGAAGATGGTAAAGTGTTGGTAAAGGACGATGATATCAAGAACCAATGGAGAAATTACTTCCATAAGCTTTTCAATGGAGATACTGTAAATAATGTTAGAGACTCATGTGACATGAATACAATAGATATCATTTACACACGACGAGTTTCACTATTTGAGGTCAAGAATGCTTTGAAAAGATGAAAATGAGAAAGGCATGCGGACCAGACGGTGTTCCCATTGATATATGGAAGAGTATGGGGGATGGAGTTATGTGGTCAACAAATTTCTTTAACAAGATATGAAGACCAAGAAGATATCGAAAGAGTGGAGAATTAGTACTATAGTCCCCATCGACGAGAACAAAGATGATGTTCAGAGTTGCACAAACTACAGAGGTATCAAGTTGTTGAGTCATACAATGAAGCTTTGGGAGAAGATTATTGAGCTGAGGCTAAGATCTATAACGCATATATCAAACAACCAATTTGGTTTCATGCTTGGAAGATCAACAACACATGCTATTTTTCTAATAAGGAGGCTTATGGAGAAGTATAGAGAAAGCAAAAGAGATCTTCACGTGGTTTTTATTGATTTGGACAATGCTTATGATCGAGTACCCAGGGAAGTGTTGTGGATGGTTTTGAAGAAAAAGGGTGTGCCAATCCAATACGTTGACTTTATTAAAGACATGTATGATAGCTCTACTGCAAGTGTGAAGACTCATGGAGGAGAGACACCAACATTTCCTTATCACAATTGAGGTACACCAAGGATCCACACTCAGCCCATATATGTTCGTTTTTGTTATGGATGAGTTGACAAAGAATGTTTCATGAAGATATTCCTTGGTGAATGTTATTTGTTGATGATATTGTATTGATTGAAGAAACTAAAGATGGATTGAATGATAAAGTTGAACTTTGGAGAAAGGCATTGGAATCAAATGGATTGATGATTAGTAGGAGCAAAACTGAGTATATGCATTGCAATTTCAGCCAATCTCGCAGTGTGAATGGTGGAGCCAAGTTGGAGTACCAAAATGTGATAAATTTCGTTAGTTGGGTTCCATTATTCAAATAGATGGGGATGTCCAAAATGACGTTGGTTACATGATCATTGAAGGATGGTTGAAATGGAGTGCAACTGGAGTATCATGTGACCGAAGATCCCTCTCAGATTAAAAAGCAAGTTTTATAGAACAGATATACGGCCAGCCATGCTCTATATGAGTGGATGTTGGGCGGTGATAAAACAAGGTCTCAACAAGATGAACGTGGTTGAAATGTATATGCTGAGATGGATGTGTGGGAAGACAAGAAAAGATTGTTTGAAAAATGACTATATCAGGAATAAAGTGGGGGTGGCGAGCATTGAGGACAAGTTGTGTGAAGGCCGACTCAAATGGTATAGACATGTGCAACGCAGACCGACTAATGCGCCTATACGAAGAAATGCTATTGAGTCAAACACAATTAATAGAAGAGGAAGGCCTAAATTAACATGGGAAGAGCTTATAAAAATTGATTTTAAATCTCTACATCTCGACCAGAATATGACCCATGATACAGCTGAATAGAAATGGAGGATCCATGTAGCCGACCCCAATATAGTTGGGATCCATGTTTTATGTGTCGATTTTGATGCCGTTTCTGATGGTCCAAAACAAAATTTTACCGAAATTTAGATATTTCTACTTATTTCGACGCAAGATTTCAACACAAATTTTGACGATTCCGGTGACCAAATAAAGGAATTAAGTCATAAAATTTTACCATGATGATCTACATACATAAATACATCTAATTATGCAATAATTTCATGTGTTGGTATATGTGTTGTACAGGCGGGCGCCTAGGCGGCCCTTGGGTCCTTCAAAGCCAGGCGCCCAGTACATTCAGTGTACCTAGGCGGCCTAGGCATCGGCCCAGGCGGCCCACCCAGGCAGATTGGGACACTTAATCAAGCCCATTAAGATAATTTTTAATTGATTCCTATTAATTATATAATTCCTAATAGTAAATAGGATTCCTATTAGTATAATATCATATTAAATCCTACTCTAAAACCTAAATATGAATCCTATTAATTTTAAACCTCTATATAAAATCCATAATCTAACCCAGCCCAACAACTATTCATCAACTAGTGCTGCTGCCTCATCTATTTATTTGAAATTTGGGATTTGTATTTGATATTTATTTGTCTACTGATTTTGAAATTATTTATTCATCTACTGATTTATATTTATTTGTCTAACGATTTGTATTTAATTATATACTGATTGTATTTATTTATCTGCTGGTTTGTATTTATTTAACTACCGATTTGTATTTATTTATCTACTGATTTGTATTTAATTATTTACTGACTTGTATTTATTTATCTACTGTTTTGTATTTATTTGTTTACTAAGTACTGGTATGTATTTATTTATCTGCCGATTTGTATTTATTTATTTACTGATTTGTATTTATTTATGTACTGATTTGTATTTACTTGTCCACTATTTTGTATTTATAATGTATATTCATACGTGAAATCCCTAATCTAACTCACCCTCAACAACAATTCATCAACTATTGCTGCTGCCTCATCTATTTATTTGAAATTTGGGATTTGTATTCAATATTTATTTCTCTACTGATTTTGAAATTATTTATTCATCTACTGATTTATATTTTTTTTCTACCGATTTGTATTTATTTATATACTGATTTCTATTTATTTATCTACTGTTTTGTATTTATTTATCTACCGATTTATATTTATTAATCTACTGATTTGTATTTATTTATCCGCTATTTTGTATTTATAATGTATAGCTATATATCTAGGGATCATATTAATTCATAAATTGAACATATATCCACTGAAATAATATATATAACAAAACGTCTGAAAACGCCCGGGCCTCCCCCTGAGCGCCTAGGCGGCCTGGGCATCCCCAGGCAACGCCTGGTCGCCTAGCCGCCTATACAACCATGATTGGTATAGGTGGGGCTCCTATATTTTTGAGTGAAAATATGCAAAGCTGTTTCGATCAGGATTTCGATGATGCAATGTATACATACATATATTCTTATGCAATAACATGTTGGATCTTATATTTTGGATTCAATTAACTCAGGGGGTCTCACACATTTATATAGGATTTTAAGAATTTTTTTAAAAAAAATTAATGCAATTAAAAAATCAGATATTTCGGCTATTTAGATTGTCCATTTCGATGTCTGGTGCTCGTCGAAACCAAAATTCTAAACCATGGTTGGGACTGAGGCTTAGATGATGATGATGTATTTGTATATTGTTTCCTGTATTTTTTCCCTTTCTTTTATCGATATATGTGTTATATTGAATACAGTACATTGCACACGTCGGTAGCTTCAACACTGCATCAAATTGATGATAGGGTTGCACCCATCTACCTTATCAGTGTCCCAAACACCTACACCACCCCTGATTCCTTCCTTTCGTACTGTAGAGCCTCAAAGGGAGCACTCCACTAATGTCCCCTGAAAGCGACATTGCTACAGCTTCTATAAGCAACGGGCTGACATGGTCTCTTCCCCTCAAGTGACACTAAATTTAGGAGGCCATCTACATCATCGAAGTCCATTGACCTTGACCTAGGACAGGCTCCATGTCTACTCAGCAGACGTCGCCACCCCATCATTTAGGCTTTTTATTAGCTTACATTATTTTATTATGCCTTTTCCTAGCTTTATCCTTTTGTAAAGTGAGGTGGTTTAGTCCAACATTGGCTACCGCCCATTTCGCCTTTCTATTGGAAGCCTATATAATAATATAAAGGCTCTATTACGTCAGTGTTTAGACACACTTGAAGAATGAAAATTATTCCCTTTAGTCATTTAGCAGCATTATTTTAGTTCCATAGATTTATATTAAATGGTATTAGACCCTAATCTTGCTTAGGGACCCTCTTCCCTGCACAACTTAGCCGCCACGCTCCCTTGCCCTACCTAGCCTCCGCCCTCTCCCAACCATCGCATCCTCCATCTGATATTGCAACCGCTTCTAGCCGCTTGTAGCAGCAGCAGCCTCTGCCCCGACAGCAAAACTCGCCGCCACCGCCACCACCCTCTTCAGTAGTAGCCTCTGCCACATCCGCATCTCCAAGCAGTAATAGCCTCTGTTGCCGCCGCCATTTCCCATTACGGCATCCGCCACTATAAATTGTTGCTCACAGCCTTTCCTTTTCTCATTTTGGACAACGCAATCGCTCCACCAACAGCCCCTCGACTACCTTGTCTCGTGTTGCCTACCTCCTACCTCAACCCCCTCACCAGAGTTCTTCAACCCCTTCCTCCAGTAGGGGCAAGGAAGTTGTGACCACCTCATCCCGCCCACCTCCATGAGGCTGTGATTGCTTTCACAACCACAGTACAACTCTCCTAGTTGTCTAATGCCCTCGTCGTGCCCAATATGTGTCCCTTTGATTCTCCTGACACCACCCCTTAGGATGAGATTGAGTATGAAGAAGTGTTACATGCCTCTGAACCTTCAGATGATGATGTCGACTACATTTGTGATTACGATCTGTCATATCTCCAAGTCATGTGTGTTATCGCTACCCTTTTTGAGGGGGACTATCGGAAACGCACCACTCCTTCCAAATCTTCTTCAAGCACACTGGTAAAAATCGCAAGCTGCTAATTGATGGTGGCGTTCTCAGAACATCATCTCACCCCATGAATTGAGGCGCATGGAATTGCGCCCGGAGCCCCATCCTCAGCCGTATAAGGTCCATTAGGTGAAACAAATTAGTTTGCCCGTTACCCAACATTGCCTTGTACCCATCACTCTGGGTGCTTATTCACACCACATTTGGTGCGAGTTGCGTATGGATGTTGGCCACGTCAGTCATCCTTGGATTAATGACTTGGATGCCCGCAATGAGGGACATTCCAATGTTTATTCCTTCAAGCACAAAGGAACACACATACGACTTTCCCTTACTCGTTTCATCTCTCCTTTGAAAAAGAGCCCATCACCAGACCCTCCAAACCTCAAAATCTCAACACTCAGTAGACCTTATCACCCGCAGAGAGCTTAAAGAGGTCAGTCGAGAAGCCATATGCATGTCTGTGATATACGTCAAAGAATCCACTCATATATCTAATTTTCAGCCCTCACCGCCAGAATTTGTCCCCTCCTCGACGAGTTCAAAGGCATGACACCCACTGGCCTTCCTTATGAGTTCCCACCATTGCATGATATTCACCACAATATTGATTTGGTTCCAGAGTCATCGCGCTCTCGAATCGACTTCATTACCACATGAAACCAACCGAGCATGCCAAATTGAAACACCAACAGTAATTGAGATAGTAGGACGATGTAGGTGTCTACTAGCATCTACATTCTCATATGAGAATGCCCTAGGTTGAAATGCTCTTATCTGGGTCATCAAGGCGGTCGCATCAACCTACCACCAGTGCCTAAGTTCCCTTACATGGGAAGTTTCGTTGTCTACGGCTCCGGTAGGTACGATTAAGGTTCATGCCCTCCTACTCAAAAGTTGTATTCGTGAGAGCAAGAGTCCATATGTGATTCCTGCTCTCATTGCCCCTAAGAAGGATGGTAGTTGGAGAATGTGTTTAGACTGTCAACCAATCAATAAGATCACTGTCAAATATTGATTTCCTATTCCACGCGTTAACGACATGCTTGCTCAAATCTCGTGATCCCGCTATTTCTCTAAGATTTACCTCAATAGCAGTTACCAGCAAATCCATGTCAAGGAGTTTTGAATGCAAGACTGCCTTCAAAACCCAAGACGGATTATATGAATGGTTGGCCATGCCCTTTGGCCTATCCAACGCATCCAACACCTTCATGAGAGTCACGAACCATGTGGTGCGGTCATTGATTGGTAAGTTTTGGTGGTCCATTTTGACAGTATTTTGATTTTCAGTCAAACCAAGGAAGAGCACTTGACTCATCTTCTACTTGTTTCCGACACACTTCGCGCTGAGAAATTGTATATCAATCTAAAAAAGTGTTATTTTCTCCAGGATAAAGTCTTTTCCTAGGCTACTTCGTATCCGGTATTGACATTGAGGTTGACCCTGCCAAAATCAAAGGCATCATTGATTGGCCCACGCCCACTACGATCTCTGAACTTTATACCTTTCATAGGATGGCCACATTTTATTGACGCTTTGTTTGAGGTTTCAGCACTATTATGGCTCCACCCACTAAGTTGATGAAGTGTGATGAATTAGGGTGAACACCATCTGCCACACAAGCTTTTGAGATTATCAAAACTAAATTGACTGAAGCCCATGTTCTTCACCTTCCTGATTTATTGCTTCTGTTTGAGGTATCGTATCATGCTTCTGGTGTTGGCATCGGTGGCGCTTTGAGCCAAGAAGGGCACCATGTTGCTTTTTTCAGTGAGAAACTCAATGACACAAAGCGTAAATACTCCACTTATAATAAAGAATTCTAGATGGTTGTACAATCTTTGTGTCATTGGCAGCACTATCTTCTACATCAAGAGTTCATCCTCTGGTTTGACCATCAGGCCCTTCGCTTCTTTAATTCCCAAATGAATTTAGGTGTTTGTCACGCCAAGTGGTGCGAGTTTCTCCAGGAATACACTTTTGTTCTCAAACATCGCGCTAGTGTTGAGAACAAGGCGCCTACGCTTTCAGTCGTTGTTTGACCACCCTACACTCTATGAGTGTTGAAGTTGTGGGTTGCGACCTTTTGAAGGAACAATACCCTTTTGGAATAATCCATTCCGAGCTCCTTGGTAGCACATCCGGTCGTCCTTCTAATTTTATTATGTGTGATGGATTTTTCTATCGTAGCACACAGTTATGTATTCCCTCCATTTTTGTTCAAAATTTTCTTTTTTGGGAATTACATGTTGGTGGCCTGGCGGGTCATTTTGGTAGGGATAAGACCATGGCTCTAGTCAATAATAGATTTTATTGGCCTTTCCTACCTCGTGATGTTGCTCACATCATGTCTCAATGTCATACGTGCCAATTGGCTAAAACCAAAAGACAATATGGGCCTTCAGACCCCTCTCCCTATTCCCCATGAGCCATTGAGGGACCAGAGTATTGATTTCCTTCTAGGCTTTCCCCACACTTCATGTGGCCACGACTCTGTGTTTGTGATTGTGGAGCATTTTTCTAAGATGGCCCACTTTATTCCCTATAGTAAGACTTCTGCCACCTCTCGTATCGCACGTCTTTTTTTTAATGATGTAGTCGAGCTACGCGGACTTCTCGCCATCATAGTGTCTAACTGTAATGTGAAATTTATTAGCTACTTTGGGAAGATTGTGGAAACTCTTTGAACTCTTTGGTAACCACCTCAAATTCTCTTCTTCCTTTCACCCTCAAACTAATGCTCAAACTAAGGTGGTCAACAGGAGCTTGGGTAACCTTTTTTGATGCCTTGTAGGTGAACGTTTAAGCAATTGAGACTTACTCCTACCTAGTGGTGAATTTGCTTATGACAGTTCTATTAATCGATCCACTGAAAAGAGTCCTTTTGAAGTTGTTCATGGTTAAACCCCACCAGCCTAAAGATCCCATACCTATGTCCATCGACGCCCGCCCTTCCCACACTGCAGAGACACTTGCCCAGCACATTCGTGATTAGCATGCTGAGATTTGCTAAAAACTTAGTGTCTTATGAAAACTATATGCTTTTTGTAGATGCACACCGCAGGTTTCAAAAGTTTAACGTGAGAGATCATGTGTTAGTATGTATGCGTCCAGAATGTTACCCAAAAAATTCTTTCAAGAAGATTCTATCTAGAGTATCGGAACCTTTCCGAATACTTAATCAATAATGGCTATGTACTGGATTTGCTAGGAGATTTGGGCATTAGTGTTATATTTAATGTGGAGGATCTTTCTCCTTATCATGGTACATTCAATCCCCCTCCACCACCGGCTGCAGTTTATTCACATAGTCATGGTGCCTCACTGTCTTCAGTGGCTCTACCTCCTCTATGTCTCGACTTCCTCAACAGCTGCACGATCCATCCTTGACGATCAAACCATGCTCAGCAGCCAGGGCACTGTACGTCATTTCGTAGTTTGTTGGCTTGACCGTTCTCCAGCATACCCGCATGGATCACTGAGGATGACTTTCGTTGCATTGATACATATCTTCTTGAGTTTATCTTAGTATTGAGTCTATTGACTCAACGGAGTCGAGTATTTTGCAATCGAGGGGAGTTGATGTAGGACAGGCTATGCCTCTACGCACTTACGAGCACATACGCCATCGCGTCATTAGTTAGACTTTATTAGCTTACCCTATTTTATTATGCCTTTTCCTAATTTTGGGCTTTTGTAAAGTCAAGTGATTTAGTCCCACATTGGCTACCGCATGTTTAGTCTTTCTTTTAGAAGCCTATATAAAGGCTATATTGCGTCATTGTTTAGACACGCTTGATGAATGAGAATTATTCCCTTTAGTCATATAGCCGCATTTATGTTAGTTTAGTATATTTATATTACCTCCCCTACTCTCAACATGGACGCTGGAAGACCTCCTTCCCCAACCATTGTTTCCCCATCTATTAATGAGAAAAAGTGCAAAGATATACTAATAAAGGAGAAATACAAAAATGAAAAATATCATGTCTACGGTCTACCCCTTCTGAGGGCAACTTTTAGTATTTCTTCTCGCTATAGTGGGGAGTGCTCGTACTAATATGAGCAATCTACCGCGTGCATGTATGTTTGCATGTTTTAAAGAGTGTGAATCATGGCTTCTAGATCTATTATTGATTAGCTATAGGCATTGTTATCAAGGCGAGGCCTAGGCACCAAATCCTTGACATCGGGTCAGGGTAGACACTCAGGTCAAATTACGACTAAACTACATCGATTTATAACATAATTAGGTTAATTTTGATTTAGGCCAAGTCATTTCATGTTTGATTTAGGTCAGCTTGAGTTTAAATTAGGGCAGATGAAGCCAAATTGGGTATGATTTAGGTCAATTCATGTATAGTACGGAATATAGGACAAATTACGTCAATTAGGTTGATTTACAAACCTCTACATGTAACTTCGTTCAACTTAAGTTAAATTAAGTATGAGCATTAAAGTCTATAAAGCAGTTTAGACTAGGGCTGGCAAATTTCGACCCGACAGGACCCGAAAATGTGCAATTATTCCAAACATAATTTCTTTCATTTGTGAACATTTTTGGTTGTATGAGACCTGAATAAGCCAGATCCGACCCGAAATGACCCGAAATTAATTTTTTTGAAGATTTTATTTTAGCATTCAATTTCAAGACTTTTGAACATGACCCAAAATTGACCCAAAATCGACCCAATTGCCAGCCCTAGTTTAGACATTGTCAAGCACATTAAATATTTTTTGCATATACAATAATTTACACATAAAATTTCATTAAAAAAATGTCTGGTTAGCAAAATATGCCTTGCATTTTGTTTCAAAAACTAAGAGCATCTACATGCCCTGCCGAAGTGCCCTATACTGCCAGACATGGCTGCCTATTACCCAGATGCTTTACCAACTATGACGATAACGATAGGTTCCTTTCATTTAAAAAGATGGAGAAATTTGTGTTGTTTACAATGAGTCGTTCCTATATTCTAACTAATTGTCCACCTGAGAAGCCATATGATGGTAATGCTAAAGCTAGGCCGCTCTATTGTCATATCATGGATTTTGAATAGCGTTGGGATGTAAAGTAGCAACATATGGCTTACCTCTCTAATGTAAAGAGTGTGGGATCATCTCATAAATATTCTTATATATATCTTATAAAGGTGTTTGAATTGGCAAAAACTTATGGCACAGAAACTTTCTCCAAGTGACGAGATAAAGGATCACTTTCCATGTCAGTCATCTAGTGGGATGATTTGGTGAGATTCACATCCACTTAAGTATTGAGTCAGTTACACCTCAATGGCATTGATAGAAACAATGGCCAGTAAAGTTTTTAATATCAAGTTCTAACCAATAGCCCTTTGCCTTAGCAATATGATGTTTATCAGTGACTCAATGCCTTACGAGACAATTGTGGTTGTAGGTCATAGTATCTTTAGAGGCCTCACTCTTGATGTCATTTCTCACAACCATGGTTGTGATGCTCGTAGACCTGTCAAACTAGGTCAAAATCCATGGGCACCCATGGGTCGGCCCATTTAAGTCGGGTATGGGTGATGAAATTTGCCACCCGCTGAAAATTACCCAAGCCCATACCCACCCATTTCATTAGCAGATTTCACAGGGGGCCCGCAGGTGACCCGCTTAACTAAATTAGTTACATTAAAAATATAGTGATCTACTACTACTTAAAATAAATATGATGATCTACTACTTCCCATTCATTATTAAGGAGTTCCAGTCCAAACTCGATCTTTCCCAACAAAACAAGATATCATAGAGAGAGATATTGGGGAAACACAAATCTGCGTCTCCTACATTATCTAATTGTTGTATCAAACTTAATATGGAGTTGTAGTACAAGTTACTAACTCTAGCTTGTCAAGCATAATCAAATATTAGAGAATTTTAATTATACATTAGAGAATTTTTCCATAAAAAGAGGTATGTGGTTGAATGGTTGTAAAAATTGAACATACCCTTTTGTTTGACGACGGCAATGTATAGTATTTAGTTGTTTTGTGCTATATTTCATGCGAAAACACTAGAGAATGGTCTTTTACCGCTAGAATAAAAACTTGCAAAATACTTTTTATTGAACACATATTACATGGGCACCCACAAGTGACCCGCAACCCGCTAGGTCGGGTTTGGATTTGTCTTTGGTCAACCTATTTAGAATTGTCTTTTTGACCCCCACCTGCGAGACCCAAACCCACAATAACCCAACCCACCCACCCATTTGGCAGATCTAGATGCTCGTGGTCATCCCTCAGGGGAAGCATTTAAGACAAGGATAGAATACTAGTATATGATCCTGTTGCTACAGTTTCCTTGTCTGAATCGCGTGTAGGACAAGTGTTGGGGAAACGTGAACATCTAGTTTGGGCCAGTGTCAATTTTATGGTCAAATCAATTATTAGGGCAGAGCATACATCTTCATTTAGATCAAGTTACGTAATTGTTATTAATCAAGTTAGGATGGAGAAACTCCTATAGAGTTGACAATGATTGTTTCTCTCTACCACTTTGTGACCCGGATATAGTAACTATCATTAAGCGACCGATTGTTTTGTAATTATTGAATATCTCTATAAATTCCTTTTTCTGATACATATAAAGATACCACCTAAGCTTCCATCCAATGTGCTCGTTAATGGCCACTGCGATTGGCATTAAGGACGTAAAGGCTTCCGTATCTCTATCCTATGTCTTATTTCCCTCATTTTCTTTAAATCTATTATAATAAAATAAAATAAAAACTCAGAATTGTTTTCGACATTCTTTGCCTGTGTTTAAAGGGAATTCAAACAATGACAAGGACTAGTGGGAGCTCTACAAGACCAAATACCTTTTCTACCAATATACACTCTGCTGGCTACGTTGGCACCCAATATTTAATGTCACATTGGCATTTTTGGCTTAGATGTTCTTAGGTTGTCAAGCTCTAATGTATTGTTCTATAAGTTCGGATGTTAGCTGCCAATGAAAATTGTAACACCACAGATCCGACCACCAAATTTTCCTTTTTAGAATCCCATGGTCAAATCAAAGTTGTAAACTTTTCCATGAGATACTAACAATCGACAAAAAGTTATATGGTATTAAATATATCTCCAAGAAAAAAAAATCAGCTACATCATTCATTTTTCTCTTACAATACTTTCATAGATGCTAATAATCAAGGTGCTTCTCAGTCATCTTTGTTCTTGACGTCCTTCAAGGCCTTTTTCAAGACAAGTTTATCACAAACATCCTTTAAAGCTAGTAGTCTAGGACGTGGAAGAATTTGTTGCAAGTCTTTAGGCCAAATGGGAGAGCAAGTGTCAAAGAAATGTCTAAGAATGGCAAGTTAGTTAGAGAACATATGCAAAAAGAAGCTAAATAACTGAAAATGTGATGGATATCGTTATAGCCAAACTAGCAGTAAACAACAGAAACATAACTAACACTACAGCATTATTCATTTTTCCAAAACAGCACTTTTTCAATCGTAAACTGAAATGCAAGGAATAGAAGACCTTAATTTTGTGCTTGAGCTTGAAACTACATCTCTTAGAGGGAGTGTTCCATCACCCTAGCTAAGTGGCTTACAACTATTATCAAATACTTAGCAAGACTCAAGGCTATTACAGCTTTCCAACAACCAATTTAACACATCCGCAGTCTGAGTTACATTTTGCTTGCAGAATAAGAACAAACAACAGAAGCCAAGTTTAATGCAACTCGTCCCTTTCCAAGAACAAAATATGGTGTTTCTCCTTGCAACTAACACTGTCATGTTGATCGGTAATGTGTACCTCCTTTTGATATTAGTCATTCTCTATGAATCTTGTCATGGGAGATGTGTTGGTTACAACACCAAGGGTCTTAGTTGGGGATTGATATGTGGGGAATCCAACTCCAAGTCTTTGGATGAGGTAGATGAGTGTAATGATCTATCATACTATAGCCCACACCCAGGGTAGATGTCTAAATATAAAAGATATCAAGAACGAATACAAAATAAGTTATGTGCTTTCTTAATCTGATAAAGATTATGGACTTCAGACATCTCTCTATCTACACATATAAGAGTTCATTAAATCTCTTAATCAACCTTTTCTCTTTATTGACTACAAACATTACTCTGACAAACCCCTAAACACTTTGAATGTCTGATCAAATTTTGTTTTTTAATGTGATCCCTTGAGTTCACAATAATCAAGAGAAAATCAAAAATAATAGCTCAAGAGGAGATCATTCTAAAAGCATGAGACACCAACTAAGTTAAAATGCACATTTGTCCAATAAGTTGATAACGCAATGTTGCAAAGACTGTCAAGAAGTTTGGTCATTGCAACTTGGCAATAAGAGTGCATACTGATGTTCAATTTAATGAAAAAGATAAATATTGGCAAAAAACCTCGCCAGCATTGACATTATAACAAACAAGAGAAGTGTCATGAGGAATTGTCTCTCGTGTCATACTGTTTTATAGTGGAAAAGGCTTATTAGCATGTTAGGATTTACAAACTCACTAAAAAGGATATAGCGTACAGAACCAGACCAATTTATCTTGTGTGTGAGGTTGAGATCCTAGCTTGAGTTGCATGCATATTATATTTCCAAGTTGATCCCTAAGAACACTAATAAGATATTTACATAGTGGGAAAGAGGAAACAGGTACTATAAATGCCAAGGAGGGAAAATAATTACAATTCAAAACCTAAACCGGGCCTATATTGCCACTTACTAGCCCCTTGGTTGTAGCATGCATGGAAAGCGAGTTCGGTGATGTGGTTAGACAAGCATTCCTTCCTAACCTTGATTCTCATGCCAAAATTAGGTAGACAACCTATCAATGGCCAAGGTAAAGCATCACGCAAGAAAAAGGAGATCGATATCGTCACTAAGGATGATAACGTACTTTTTTAATCCACTATCATGGCTTGGGTAGGGGAAGCCTTCAGTTAGGAGGGGAGTGGTGTGCGTCTAAAGTGCAGAGGATACACATTGCGTGGAGGGTGACAAATGACAAGATGGAGAGGTGCTAGGTAGTAGGCAATTTTTTGGCAAGGAAAAAATAGAACAATAAAGGTATTATTCAAAAAGAAAAATAGAATGGTGGGTGGTGAAGAAATGAGGTTTCAACAAGATGAATGCGGCTGAAATGCTTGTAATGAGATGGATATGTTGGAAGACAAGCAAAGAGATTGACTGAGATATCACTAAAACGGGAACAGAGTAAGGGAGACGAGTATTGAGGATAATTTGTGTGAGGGTTGCCTAAGAATCTGAGATGGTATGGACACATGCAACAAAGACCGACTGACGAGCCTATTAAAAGCACTAATATTGGGTCGAGCACAATTAAAAGAAGAGTAAGGCCTAAATCAACTTGGGAAGAGCTTATAAGGAGAGATTTTAAACATTTACATATTTTGATCAGAGCATCACCCGTGACGAAGTTGAATGGGAAAGAAGGATACATGTAGCCGAACCCAACATGGTTGGGATTGAGGCTTAGATGATGATGATTTGAAGTCTCAATTATGGCATTTGAACTGGATTAAAGCTATTTTATCACTTTGATGATTAGTCGAGTGTTACATTACTCTATATAATGGACATATCTAGATTTTTTTATTTCTCAATACTTTTGCATTGAAGTTGAAAACCGATGCCGTTAATAGATTAATATCTCCCATTTCGGCAACATAGGGAATTTTCAACCATAACTTTGCCCAATCGTATTCATGATAGCATTTATCCATAGATCTGCTTGCGCCCATACAACTCAAGAAATTGTAAAAAGATAAATCATCGCATGATTGTGACCATAATTTGAAATTTCGGCAAAATTGTCTAAATTTCGGCAATTATTTCCATATTTATGGCCATCGGACATCAAAATGCATTGTTGAAACCATGGAACTAAACTTCGGCGAAGTTTCGCCGAAACTTCGAACTTCGAGCCTAGGCGAAGTCGAATCCTCAATACTTCGGCTTCGTCTAAACTTCGGGGCGAAGTTTCCCTGATTTTGTCGAAGTTGGTTTTTTTGTATGTATTTTCGTCTCTCCGAAGTTGTCGAAGTTTCCTCGAAGTTGGCGAAGTTGGGGCGAAATTGAGACGACCCAGAAAATTAATTCTAACTAGTGCACTAACGACCATATAATACATAAGTGTCGTCTCCAACCCTCTTCACAACTTCTAATATCAACTCCTATGTTTGTTGTTGCCACTCTTTCCTAGAGAGGGTCTTGTAATTACTATTTGGTTGTATATTTGTATATAATACATATGTTCAACACTTGAACTGTATTAGTATGTGTATTGCATGTTTGACCATTGCAGGCGCACATCATATTATCAACCTACTTAGGGCTAAAGACTCACGAATCGTGTATTTTTGTTAAATTAGCAATTATAAGAGGGAGGTATAACATAATTAGAATTTTCAATCGAAGTTTCCTTCAAATTCACATCATTTTCTTCAAAAATCGGCATCGAAGTTTGTCGAAGTTTGCGTCTAAACTTCCTCGAAGTTTCCACAAACTTCCACTTCCACACCTGGCGAAGTCAACATGAAGTCGAAGTCCTGCACCATGGTTGAAATGCACTGGCCATCGAAATTTTTCTTTCTTATTAATGTACTATATGGAGTTATGGACTACCTAGAGCATTTTTTCCATAGTTTTGTGTCTTTAAGTCTCTATATTGTGCTTGCAGACTGTCATGACTTAATTCATTGATTCCACCATTGAAAAATGACATCAAAATTCTCCATCAAAATCCCCATCGAAACAGTTCAGGCTCCTTCACTCACAAATGAGGAGACCCCACCCCCCACATATCCAATATGAAATATTATTGCATATTTGAGTAGATCTACACTAGTAGATAATTCTGATAAATTTTATAAATTAATTCGTTACTTTTTCCGACAAAACGTCAGGAACACATTTGTAAAAATTTCAACCGTAATTTCGGTAAATTTCTATATTTGTGGGGCCACCGAAATGGCATCAAAATCGAACACATCCTTCCTTCCTTGATTGTTGTGACTACTTGCACACTTCTTCATATTAATGTCCCAAAGGAGTACTAGGTAGATTCAGTTCTTCCAGTTGCATAAATTAGTAATTGTGTGCCCTCATCTAACCTGACACAATCAGGTCCTCGTTACTGTCACTCATCATACAAACCATCACATCATGTGTCACAAAAGGTCTTTAGCTACTACTTTCTTTAAATTTTGAGTGGTTGTCAGGATATATTAATTCTTAGTATATTACGTCTGTTAAGTACATCTAATTGGATTATTTACATGTTCAAAGGGGTATAGGTGCTACTGTTTTTTGCTACAGTGGTTTCTAGTTTCTATTAATATGACTTTCTTTGATGACTATTATTTGGTAATAGTACCTCTCATTTTCATTGTTAACATATATGTATAGGGACCTACTTGAAAATGTGAGAGAATGTCAGGGACCTATGTGTAAGATGAGTTGTTGTATATGAATATACAAGCACCCCGACTGTGAGAGAGAGTCGAGGGTTTTCTCCCAGTTCGCTCAAGCTTCTTTACTCATGTTGTTGTTGAGGATTCTTTACCTATGGCAATGAGGCAATCACTGTCGAACCTATCCCTATAGGTATCATCTTTGATTAGCAAGTCAGTCTTCCAATCGTCCAATCACCTAGGCAAGAAAGAAAAGGTCCGATTTCGACGTCGTTTAGGTGGCCACGGAAATAGAAATTTCAACAAATTTTGACAGAAATTTTGAAAGATGCATTCATGGCGTTTAGACGACCAAAAGATGAATTATTTAATGAAATATTACCAGAACGATCTACTAGTGGAAATCTACTCAAATATGCAATAATATTTCATATTGGATATGTAGGGGGTGGGGCTCCTCACACGTGAGTGAAGAATTTTGAGGTCAAGTTAAATGATGAAATGAATGAATTAAGTCGTCATAATCTACAAGCACAATATATAGACTTAAAAGACACAAATTTATGGAAACATAATATGATCTAGGATGGCAAGACCTCTAGATAGGATGACCGGACGTAGTATATAAGCAATGTTGCAGTGGTATGTGAGTGAGTATTAAGGAAGCTTGAGACAACTATGGTTTATGTATCTAGTTGAACCATGACGATTTCTATCCTCCTTGTTTGTTATACCTACCAACATATCGGCTCCAATTTATTTTGTTTTATATAAGCATAGATGTGCCTCAATGTAATCTATATATGCCTACTAGTGACAAAGTGCATACTCATGGACTAACTCAAGCATTGCACTTGGTCGTGTGTTTTGTAGATAGAGCCTATAGGAGGCAACAATGTAGTTTAGAGGTGGGATTGATAATGGCATACATACAAAATATCTCGGTGGTCATGCTAATCTAGCGCACTATCATTATAAATCATGTGACCTCAGAAATAAAAGCTAGTGGGTCATCATAGCCATAGATCAACTCCCACATCCATATTTAAAAATTCCGTATATCTTTATAGAAATGAGAAATAGAAGAAAGGGATAGAATAAGTCTAGGAAGAGAAAAACATAACATAGATTGCCTCTAAAAGGACCATGAAGTCATATAGTAAAATCTGCAGACATCATATCCCATTTCTTGAAATATTACTTATGTTTCTCGCAATTTAAACGAAATGTGGACGAAATGGGCCTTTTTCCATTGAAATTTTACCTAATTTCGTCAAAATTTTGAAAAAGCCATCGAAATTTAATTTTTTCTAGCAAAATTCACAACATAAAGACAAGTTTAGTCATTTTTATATCCGATGGCTGTCGGCATCAAAATAATTGGCAAAATTTTACCAATTTTGACAAAATTTTGAACTATGCACCTAGGCACACACACGTTTCAACGAAAATCCAACACCTGGCACTACCGAGGTACCTACCAGCTTCAACTCTTCTACAATCACATTTCAATCAGATGGTCCAGTGAAGCTAGTACCTATCCTGATGATTAACATATTGCCTTGAGGAAAGGCATGTGGGATTATACTTCTACTCCCATTTTTAATTCCTTCCTTATCATCATAAGTCTTCACTATATTTGTCATATGTGTGATCCTTGTCTTTATTCTTCAACCCTAATTTATTATTGAAGGTTGTAAGTCACCCAAAGTGGTGAGATGCTACAAAAGAGGTGCTTGCCTTGAGAACCAATCATATATGATATCTTGTTCCCATCATCTTTACACTGAAAGTCAGTCCCAACCGATCAATTGATAGGCTCAAGGCACAGTTGGATGCAAATGATTACACAGGCTAAGTGAAAAATTACTAGAGACAATCTCCACGTTGGAAATGATGGCATCAATATGCTATTTTCATCTCAAACTTCTACTTTTTCAGGTCTTCTCTACCAAGCATCAATATGCATATTTTTATCTCTAACGGTATCTTTTCATGTCCTCTACTAGCTGGACATTAAGAGTGTATTTCGTCATAGAGTCTTACTAAGGAAATATACAAGAATGAACCACTTTATTTTTTTTAATCGGGAAATCTAGTATGGTGTAAAGGTTGCATTAATTATGTATGGTTTGAAATTGTCTCTCAGAGCTCAAATGCTAAATTCAATCATTCTCCTGCTGATTTTTTTATTTTCATAGATGCAATTGTAGATTTGTCTGTTTTCAACGGATGTAGTTACTCTGTTTGTATTATCCTTATTGTTTACATGGATTTCATTGTTATTATCAGTGATGATCACCAGGTCATTTCAAGGTTTGAGGTATCTTTAAAAGGGACAATTTCAAGCTGATAAATTAGGTAATCTAAAATACTTCATTGTTATTATCAGTGATGATCACCAGGTCATTTCAAGGTTTGAGGTATCTTCAAAAGAGGCAATTTCAAGCTGATAACTTAGGTAATCTAAAATACTTCTTCAGCATTGAGGTTGCAAAGTTAAAGATGGGAAATTTCATTCTTTCTCATAGGAAGTATACTATGGACTACAAAAGAAAAATAGGAATGCTCAGAGCCAAAACAGCAAATGCTCCCAAGGTCCCTAAAGTCAAATTGTTTGTATAGCAGATAGACCCTCATGATGATCCATGAAGATATAGGAGACTTGTGGACAAAGAGAATTATTTGCCAATGATTAGATTATGCATTAAATTTTGCCACTAGTGTGGAGACAGCTTATAATAGCCAACTTGAGGTAGTCATGTGCATCCTAGGGTGACTTACTTGACAATGACTAGGCTAGGCATTAAATTTTGCACTAATGTGGAGACACCAATTATAGCCAACTTGAGGCAGTCACGCGCATCCTAAGGTACCTAAAAAGGACTCCTGGGATTGATATCTTGATTAAGAATCACATTCATGCAAAGGACTAGTAGTTCTGATGCAAAGTGGGTGGATCCTTGTCATCTAGAGGCAGTCAGGCGCACCCTGAAGTACCCAAAAAGACTCCTCCAACAGTAGTTTTTATAAGAAATCATCTACACTCTAAAGGGTCAGGGGTTCTCTAATGCAAATTGGGTACGCTCGAGTATTAACAGGCGATCCATCACTAGTTACTGTGTGTTTGCAGGTGGTAACTCGGTGACCTGGAAAAGGAAGAAGCAAACAGCTGTAGCCAAGATCCATGTAGTGTTGAGTCTGACTATACGGATGTGGTTCTTCTTGCCTATAAAATGCTTTAAGTCAAGCATATTCTACAAGAAGTAGGCTTGGTAGTTCTTACATGTTGGTCTTACCAAGTATTTGCAATGCATATTTTACAAAATAACCTACTAAGAAAAGAACTCTTACCAAGTATTTACAAGGCAAGACGGCAAATAAGTGAAGAAGAGCTACCTGTAGGGCCTCGAGCCTAATTATTGGATGTGAGCTTTGTTGAGAATATCGAAAGAGAGAATTGAGCAAGGTAGATTTCCTGGAACTTGTAGGTATATCTGGCAAAAAAACAATTAAGACAGACATTTTTACAGATGTACATAAAATCAAGCTAATTATTTAAATTAATTGATAAGCTGTTACTTTAGTAGCAAGGAATAGAAAAAATTTAGATGCCACAAAAAAAATTCAGGAAACAAGCCAGGGTTTCACAGCTGTAGCAAACACAAAAAAAATTCAGGAAACAAGCCTAGGTTTCACAGCTGTAGCAAACATTAGTTCCAGAACCATATATTTAAATTTGATCAGTCTGTGGTACTAATTGCATGATTTTCAGTAAGCTGTCAATGTACTTGGGTTTTGCAGTAGGAAAACCTATCATTATGAAGTTAAAACGTCAATGGAAAAGCTATTAAGTGTTAGTGTACTATGCAAAGAGGCAACTGTCTATCTTTAACATTAATAACATGGAGTTAAGATGTTGGAAGTGGGAGAGTAGTTAATACATCTTTGGATTGATAATTAAAGAGTGAGAGTGCTCCCGTTTAAGGCATTTCATTGCATCGGTGAGGAAAGTTTCCTCCATAAAGATGAAAAGGAGAGAACAATAGTCTATAATGTTGACATCCTAGGAAGGGATATGATAGGCCACAGTTTTAAAGGAGCGGGATTGATTGCTAAAAGGGATTTCAGCTAGGTCATGGTAAACAATTGGCTCCATAAGTTTTCAAGGAAGATCTTTCTAGCGAAAGGGGAAAATTTGAAGATGCTACCTTGCACGGAGGTGATGGGAACACTTCTCATCTTGGGTTGAATGGTTTTATCAAAAAGTATTCAAGAAACAATTGTAATTTGTCTAAGACACTTCTTATGAATTAAGAAAATGGGAGTTCTCATTCCAGGGGGATAAGCAGTGCGAGGACTTTCTCTTAGCAAACTCTTTCACTTCAATCACATCTCTCTTCACTTGAATTGGTAAAATGGGAGGGGGATAAGCAGTGCGAGGACTTTCGCTTAACAAACTCTTTCACTTCAGTCACTTCTCTCTTCACTTGTACACTCGCTTCTTATTTCACACGTACACTCCTCGCATCCACTTTGTGACATAGGACATTGGTGCAGGACTTTGACTTCGCGTCGACTTCGCCAGGAGAGGAAGTGGAAGTTTGTGGAAACTTCGAGGAAGTTTAGATGCAAACTTCGACAGACATTGATGCCGGTTTTTTAAGAAAATGATGTGAATTTGAAGGAAACTTAGATTGAAAACTTCTAATCATGTTATACCTCTATCATATAATTGTTAATTTAACGCAAAAACATGATTCATGACTCTCTAGCCCTAGGTAGGTTGATAATACAATGTCTTGCTTGCAACGGTCAAACGTGTAATACACATACCAATACAATTCAAGTGTTGAACATATGTATTATATACAATATACAACCAAATAGTAGTTACAAGAACCTCTACAGGAAAGAGTAGCAACAGTAAACATATGAGTTGATATTAGAAATTGTGAAGAGGGTTCCAGGCGACACGTATGCCTTATAAGGCCGTTAAGGCACTAGTTAGGATTAATGTTCTGGGTCGTCTCAACTTCGCCCCAACTTTGCCAATTTCGAGGAAACTTCGACAACTTCAAAGAAGTTGGGACGAAGATACACACAAAAAATTCAACTTCGACAAAAACAGGGAAACTTCACCCCGAAGTTTGGACGAGGCCAAAGTATTGGGGATTCAACTTCGACAATGGTCTAAGTTCGAAGTTTCGGTGAAACTTTGCCCAACTTCGTCGAAGTTTAGTTCCATGCATAGGACAGTCTGTTTGCTCATCTCATAATCAGTCTCGGCATCCCCCAGGAGAGCCTGAGGCCATTAGTTAGTAGTCTTTTAATCAATTTAGCAGTCTTTATTTAATTATAGGGACCTATTGATTATTTTCAACGATAATTGTCTTCTGCTTTAGAAGGACCATCGGCAGGAATATAAGCAGGAGAATCAGCAAGTCTGACCTGACTTACAATTTGCATGCACAACAGTCAAGCCTTCTTCAACTAGCACTAGTTGTCCGAGGGCGAGGAGGATGCTTGTTCTTCATTAAGGCAAAATTGTGGGATAATGTGCTCCCAAGGAATTGAATGTCCAATTTCAATGTCGTGTCTGATGGCCCAAAAATAGAAATTTTTTGAAATTTTGAAATTTCAGCCCTAACGGTTTTAACGATCAAATAAGTGAATTAAATCATGAAAATTTACCAGGACAGTCGAAACGCCAAAATCTACTCAAATATGCAATAATATTTCATATCAGATGTGGGAGGGGGTCTCCCACATTTGTAAGTGAAGGAAGATGAACAATTTCGTCAGAATTTCGATGGCAATTTGATTGGCAAAATGAAGGAATTAACTTATGAAATTTTGCAAACACAATGTTTAGGCATAAACACACTAGACTATATAATGCATTTATATGTTTAGAGGTCAAGGTGGGATACATGTCTTGATGAGTTAGTGCACAAATGAACAGAAATGTCAAGTCTACTAGACAGTTAGACTTTTAAAAGCTTCAAGTTACAGCTTAGAATTTAAAACATACAGTTACAAGTTCCAAACTTACCAACTACAACTTGTATAAGTCTAGTGTTAGCATTTAACTAGGTTACATGGGACATTTATACATAGATCCAAGAAAGAACTTTGTTATTTTCAGAGTATTTCTCCATCTCTTTATAGAGAATGTAGAAATTAATGAAGGTAATATATAAATGATCTAAGGATAGGAGAAACATACCTTAGAATTAAGAAAAATAGCCTTTAGAAGCAAGAGATTCAAAAAAATGCCATAATACCCAAGATGTAGCATTATAAGCCTTAGGAACAAATTTCTCAAAATTTAATGTGAACAGAGAAATAGGGTGTTGCAATGTGCAACTTGTGAGAGGGGCAATGTGCTACCTCTCCTTTTATAATAACACAACTGGGAGAATTATATAAGAGTCGAGCAATAAAAAAATAACATAATGAAATACTAGGATTATAAAACAACTATATTAACACTCCCCCTCAAGCTGGAGCGTACACATCATGTATGCCTAGCTTGTGACTAAGACTCTGAAACATTGTTGGACCCAGTGGCTTTGTAAGAACATCAGCAAGTTGGTCTTCAGATCTGACATGAGGCGTCGCCACTTTCCATTTCTTGATTTGATCTTTGATAAAATGACAATCAACTTCTACATGTTTAGTGCGTTCATGGAAAACTAGATTTTTGGCAATATAGATAGCAATTTGATTATCACATTGGAGCTCTACAAGAGATATCACGGGAATTTGCAATTCAGAAAGCACAGATTAGACCCATTGTAACTCACAACAAGCATGAGCCATTGCTCTGTATTCAGCTTCCGTGCTAGAACGAGCCAAAACATTTTGCTTCTTGCTTTTCCAAGTGATAAGATGATTTCCTAGAAAAGTGCAATACCCAGATGTAGACCTTTTGTCATTCAGACTACCAGGCCAATCTGCACCTGCATAGCCAGTAAAAACCAGAGTAGATGGAGGAGTTTTAGGTCTATAGTATGTAATCCCTTTTCCAGGAGCTCCTTTCAGATACCTCATAATGTAACAGACTGTTGTCCAACGAGAGTACTTTGGTGAGCTCATATGCTAACTCACCACTCCTACAGCAAAGGAAATGCTAGGACGAGTCACTGCCAAATATATCAGCTTCCCAACAATCTTCCTATAATACCCTAGTTCTGAATGATCAGTATCACCAGCATTTTCCTTCACATAATAGTCCATAGGAGTAGACACAAGCTTGGATGCACACATTCATGTCTAATGAAGTAGATGCAATACATATTTCCTTTGAGAAAAATTAGTACTTGTCTGAGAGCGAAGTACTTCAATGCCCAAAAAAATCTTAATTTTCCCAGATCCTTCGAATGAAAGTGCTTCTGCAATCTGTCCTTCACATTGGATATGCCTACAAAATCACTACCAGTGATAACAATATCATCAACATATGCTGCAATAATAATAGATCCAGTAGAAGAACTAGAATAGAATAAGGAAGATCAGTCACAGAACGTGAGAAGCTCATTTGTAAAACAATAGCAGTGAACTTGTCAAACCAAGCCCGAGGAGACTGCTTCAACCCATAAATGGCTTTCTTCAACCTACACACCTTCTGACATTCCCCCTAAGCAACAAATCCAAGAGGTTGCTCCATGTCTCCTCTTGTAGATCCCCATGTAGGAAGGCATTTTTTACATCGAGCTAAAATAGTGGCCAGTCAAAGGTGGTAGCCAGAGAGATAAGGATCCTCACAGAATTAAGACGAGTCCCAGGTGAGAAGGTTTCAAAGAAATTAACACCATATGTCTGATATATCCTTTCACCACCAATCTAGCTTTCAATCTCTCTATGAACCATCTCGATTATGTTTGACAGTGAATACTCATTTGTAGCCCACAATATTCTTATCTGCAGGAAAATCAGTAAGCCCCCATGTTTCATTCTGAATAAGTGCAAACATTTCAGAATTTGTAGCCAGTAACCAACCAACATCCTTCATAGCATCAACATGGCTCTTTGGAAGTATCACAGAATCAATCCTAAGAGCAAAAGAATGAGCCTGTTTAGATAAATTGGACAAATAGCAAACACTCGCAATAGAATGTTGAATAATACAAGTGTGAATACCTTTGCAGACAGCAATGGGAACAGTGAGATCAGATGGATCTTCAGGACTCTTTTGAACAGAGGAAGATGGGAGAGACTCATGGACTGGAGTCGTTACCTCATCATGATATAGTTTGCTTCTTCTGCGATACACCTATGAGTATTGTTGAATTGAAAGAACATCTCCAGATGGCTCTTCATCATAAATGATAGGTGGCACTCTCTCACTATATTTCGATGGAAACACTCCCTCACTAATTGGTGATGGTGGCACTTTCACACAATTGCTCCCCCTTATTGGGAACACTAGAGAAATATGGAGTGGACTAATGAAAAGTGACATCCCTAGACAAACATGTGACGAAGACTAAGACAGTAACACTTGTAACCTTTACTGGTGTTGGAATACCCAAGAAAGAGAGTCTTAATAGACATGGGAGACAATTTGTCTGCTTTAGGATCAAAATTGTGAACATATGAGGTACAACCAAACACCCTAAGACGAACAAGAAATGGTTGATCATTAGGACGTAAAATTGAAAAGGGAGTGCTTCTGTGAAGAACAGAAGAAGGTTGCCTATTAATAAGAAAATAGGCAATCAGTAAAGCATCCGACCAAAATCTCTTAGGAACATTGGACTGGAACATGATCGCCCTGGTAGCATCAAGGAGATGGCAATTTTTCTTCTCGGCAACTCCATTTTGTTGAGGGGTGTGAGGATAGGACGTACGATGTACCATTCCAACTGAACTACAAAAATCATCCATAACATGTTGAACATATTCCAAGGCATTATCAGACTGGAGAATTTTAATATTGCAATCAAATTGGACCTTTATTTCTTGATGAAAATGTTTGACAATGGACAGCACAAACTCTCGACTCATCAACAGATAGATCCATGTCATATGAGAAAAATCATCTACAAAGGAAATGAAATATCGAAAACCATTATAACTACTTTCTTTTACAGGACCCTAGACATCACTGTGAACTAAATCAAAGGGGTGGAGAGCCCGCTTATTGACACGACTAGGGTAAGAAATCCTATGATGTTTCCCAAACTAACAGGACTGACACTCTACAGAGGACACTTGTGATAAATTTGGTTCTAACTTCCGCAAACTCTACAAAGAAGGGTGACCATATCTGTAGTGTCACAGTAAGGGACAACCGCTCAAAAGGATAGCAGGAGTCGGAACAACAGAAACCTGACGAGGCAGACTTGCACCATGAAAGAGGTAGAGATCACCTTTCCTAGGCCCCCCACCAATCATCCTCATACTCTTGAGATCATGTAATACAAAACAAGAAGGATCGAACATCACTATACATTTTACAGTATCAATTAATTAGCTAACGACAGAAGATTGAATGGAAATTCAGGCACATAATGTACAGAATCTAAGGTCAATCTTAGGGGTAAGAGAAACAGATTCACTGGCTAATATTTTCCGCACAGATCCATCAGCTAATGTCACAGACTGATGCGAGATATATGAGTCGATGGAGTGAAACAGTTTCCTCATACCAGTCATATGTTGCGAAGCTCCAGAATCAACCACCGAGGAAGGAGAAGAACTGGAAGCCAGGAAAGAAAAAGCTAGATTACCAGTTGTAGAAGCCAAGTTAGCTGAAGAAGATTCTCCCATGTTTAGATGTTGAGTGACCAGAATATATCTATCATATTCTACCTTGGTGAGAGTGATACCAGGGGCTCAAGAAGTAGAAGCAGAAGGAGGTGTAGTAGTAGCAATAGGTTCCGACGACTCATTGCCTCCAGTAAAGTGGGTTGTCCTAGTAGGTGGTGCAGCAGGTCTTCCGTGTTTCTTCCAACACTTCACAGCAGTATGTCCTCGACGACCACAGAAGGTACACTTGGGCATGGTGGACCCTCCTCATCCAACACTTGTACGTCCTCCTCTAACTGCAACAGCAATGGATGCGTGAGATTCACTAAAGGAAGGAGCCACACTAGATTGTACATGTTCAAAATTGGATTGCAGCCTGCAGTACGCCTCCTCTAATCTAGGAAGTTTATCAGCAGCCAGAATAACACTCCCTTCAGAATTGAAAAAAGGGCTCAGCCCAGATAAGAACTTGGTTGTAACCAGATCATCTCTATCTTTGATCTACCCTTGAATAGTGACATGATAAAAACTCAGCTCTTGGACAATAGACTGAATTGTCCCAAAGTGTTCTTTCAATGATCTATCTCCATGTCGTTCTGCAAAAAGACGATTATATATCATGAATTGACGCAGGGTATTCTTCTCTTGAGAGTAGTGCTTCTTAACAGCATCCCAGATCTCCTTCGCAGTGGAGTAAAACATGAATCTAGCGGCAATACTAGGCTCCATACTCCCCCACAGCCATGTCTTCACCAGGCTGTGATTACGCTTCCACTCTGCATATCCCTTGGCAGTGGTGGTTGGAGGATCAGAATCAACATGTTTCGCCTTATCTCTGGACCAAGGAAGAAAATATCCGATTTCGATGTCGTTTTGGTGGCCACAGAAATAGAAATTTTGACAAATTTTGACAGAAATTTTGATAAATTTATTACTGTCGTTTTGATGGAAAAATAAATGAATTAATTTATGAAATTTTACCAGAATGATCGACTAGCGTAGATCTACTCAAATATGTAATAATATTTCATATTGGATACGTGGGGGTGGGGTCTCGTCATTTTTTAGTGAATGACCTTGAACTGTTTCGATGGGCATCTCGATGGAGATTTTTTGTCAATTTTCAATGGTGAAACCAATGAATTAAGTCATTATAGTTTGCAAGCACAATATATAGACTTAAAGACACAAAACTTAGCAAAAAAATATGCTCCAGGTAGCACATATAATATGAAAAAGTAGAAGAAAAAAAATCGATGATCTGCCTGTTTCGAGAGTTTCGTCAGTCAATTTTGATGTCCAATTGAAATGGAAACAGAAATTCCGGTCAAAATTTCGACCACTTCGTCGAAATTTTGAACATTGCTCTGGACTCTAGCACAGTATGCACAGCATTCATCCACAACAGAAAATTCTTTCAATTCAACTTGATAGAAGGAATTGGTGACACCTCATTGTAGACCACAAAAGCATTATTGTCCTCCATAACTCAGTTGTGATAAGGAGACGCTAACAAAGAGATACACGTCACGATAAGAAAAGGAGTGACGGAGAGATACACGTCACGATGAGAAGAGTGACGAGAGATACATGTCACTCTACGAAAGATGAGATGATACGTTTCTGACGCATCAACAGCCTCCAAGCAAATATTTCCTAATCACACATGAGGAGATGCGATTAGAAAGTCTCTACATAGACGCGGATTGTTTGATTTGGAATTTTAGAACGTTGTTAGAGAGATTCGAAGACGCCCGCGCCTCCCGGCCGAAGATCTTGCCTCAATTGCCCCCTGGTAGAAACCTGCCCGCCAGCGGCTGGCCGACTACGCAGGGCCTTCCCCGCGTGGTTGTCTGTGCTAGCAGCGGTTGTCCGTGCTGACGGCGGTTGTTGCCCTGGCGGCGGCAGCTGCTGGTTAGGGTTAGGGCCGACTGCTATGCTTCCCTTGGATCGGACCGCTCTGATACCATGTGAATAGAGAATTAGGGTGTTGCAATGTGCAACTTGTGAGAGGAGCAATGTGCTACCTCATTTTATAATAACACAACTAAGGAATTACATAAGAGTCCAGCAGTGAAGAAAAATAACATAATGAAATACTAGGAATATAAAACAACTATATTAACATTTATTTTGTGTTTTTGTACCATTTTGTGAAGTTACGACCCAAAATGGGCTTTTTACTTCGAAATTTCACCATCTTTATCAAAATTTCGCACCTACGGTCGAAATTTTTGCGTAATTACGTCTCCTTCCCTACATTTGTGTGTTTTCCATTTCCAATCATAGGTTTCGATATCTGATTGCAAAAAAACAAAATTTCGAGTGAAGTTTTGCAATTCGATCGAAATTTTGTTCCATGTGTGCTCCTATGATAGAAATTGATTGCATAATCCTATGTTCATACTTGGACCGACATAAAATCCTTCTCCATCATCTAGTTGATTACAAGCAACAGGTGTGGCTCAATTTTACAGACTCGGTTCAAGGTACAAATTTGGTCGAGTAGTACACCAGTGAATCCTACAACTTGATGTACAAGTTTGAGGCCACCTAGGATGATACAACTATTATCACCATGTCATGTTGAACCACTCCACATCCATCATCTTTACCACTCGTCATCACGTGCATTTACAACATGGACAATGTCATCCATGTTGCGGCACAGACTGAGAATGAGCAAAATCGTTGGCCTTTTAGGAGAGAATGCCACCTAGAGATGTCAGTCTATGTTTATACCAACTAACTGACACCACTTCATCTATGCTATCTACTTTGGTGGCATCAAAGGTTGCAACAATACTAGGCAAGGTGTCGTGTTTCTCCTACCACGGCTATGGCCATTGTTCCAATCAGTATTCCAGTCATGTCATGGTCGTAATGAAAGATACAAAGAAGGAAGATGACAAGGAGTACTAAGACGTGCTCTTGGCCAGTGAGCCCAGCAACGATAAGGATGATTGCACTGGCAAGACATGAGGCACCTTATCACTATATCCTGCCATTGCAGTGGCTAGACACAAGGTGTAGTGTTTCTCCTCTCAAGGTTGTGGGCACTATATTGAAAAACACTCTGAGCGGCCGCTTAAGCGACCAAGCCCTTCGGCTGTTCAAGTGTGCCCTTGAGCGCCAATTAAGCGGACCTATAAAAATCAGTTGCTTTTTTCCCGCTTCATTCGCTTTTTGCCTTTTTTTTTAATATTACTATAAATCTATACGGTAGGTAAATCACATGGTTGAAGTATTATTCACTATGATATACTAAACTTATATGCATTACGTGTTCAATGATAAGTCATAGTTCTAATTTAGAATGCATACTTTGTATAAGTCGTGATAATAAGGTATTGTTGTAATGTATACAAGTAAATTATATTTCACTACTATCTAATTTAGAATGCATACTTTGATTAAATGTACCGATGTAATGTATGACTAATTGATGATATGAAGATAAAAGTATATAACAATAATTTAGTAAGGTATCCATGATAAGTTTATTGTTTACTGATTAGCTATGTAAACATGTAATGCAAAGTTTTTGTTTGTCATGTTTGTAGGTTGTTTTATCCATGACAAGTCATTTGTATATTATATTATAGTTGTAGTCATTGTTTTATAGTTGTGTTATAAACTTTTTGGGTGTTTTATATTGTTGGGTAGGGTGTTTAGATATATATAAAAGTTCCAAAATGTATAGTATTTATTGATATATATATGCTTTATGCTTTATATTTATTTTATGCTTCAGACTTGTCTTTGTCAATAACTTTTCTTTTATCCCATATCTACTAATTTTGTTTCTTACATACTCTCTTGTCCTATAAAAGAGACTGTCTTGTATGTGTTTTAGACACATCAAATAAAGATTAATTCATTCTCTATTAGGGCTGTAAACGGTGCGGGTACGGTGCGGGTATGAGCATACCCAGAACCATACCCATTAAATTTTGCGGGTACGGGTACGGGTCCAGACCCGCATTACTCAAAGTCCAGACCCGCACCGGACCCGGACCCGCATTCAATGTGGGTAAACGGTGCGGGTCCAAGGGTATACGGTTTTGTATAAAAAGTATTTTTTTCCAAATACTAGAAGTGTACCTAGACACATTTTAAGGTTCAAAATGATTAAATTTTTTCAGAAATGTAAAATTTCAGAGTATGTTGGTTGTCAGAAGAACACATATTAGCCATTAGAAGTAGAGAAGGAAGAGGGTATTACCGATGAATAGCACATTAGAGTAAATAAAAATGTGAGATACAAACGTGGAGAAGTAAATGACGCCAGAAGCTAAATGAAATTAATGAATAGCCCAAGATATAAGGAAGTAATGGTTTGGTGTAATACATCAAACAGCAATACAGGGAAGCCAGCATAGGCAAAGAATAAAATGAATAGCACTGAGTAATTGTGGTACCTTTTCCAACGGTCTACGAATCAACACATGGAAACAGGGAGGTACAGAGAAAGAATGACGCCTATTGCAAGAGTTGAAGCTATAGCAGAGGCGGTTGGGCAGGTTCCGACGACAGTTCAACAATCAGCAGCTTGATTCAAGGGGCAAGCAGTTGGGCGGGTTGCCGGAAAGGGCTACGCCTAGACTTGAGAGTCGGCCAGATTTGGGCATCGTCCTGGAACTACGGGAAATTGGATCTGGGGCAGCTGGAGTGGCTGGGACGTCGTCCTGGAACTGGGCATGGCTGGAGATAGAGCGGCCGGTGGAGTGTCGGGGCGGCTGGCGCGACTGTGACCGTGGGGAGGCTGGGACTAGTCGGCGCCGGTGGGAGCTAGTCGGCCTGGAGCTGGAGCAGACCGTGGTCGCTGGAGGGACAGAAGCTTGGTCAAAAGATTGAAAGCGTTGTCGATGGAGTACAGGAAGCAACGGCGTTACGGCGAGACTGGGGCTTCTCCTAGACTTGGAGTCGGCCAGACTTGGGCGCCATCTTGGAGTTTCGCCGGCCTGGAACTGGGTAGCGACGGGATTTTGGGCGCGATTGGGGCTGATAGCTAGCTGCTGTTGGCGGACTGGTCACCTAAGCGTCGTCGTCCACGGGCTGTGGTCGCTACCAACGGCAGTGACGGAAATCGGAAGCCAGAGAAGTACTGTTGTGGTCGACCAGATCGAGGGAAGGCGTGGTAGACACTAGACAGATGGAGGAGTCCAGGAGCAGGAGGCAGAGCCGTAGAGGCAGTCGAGGAGACAAGGTGTCCATCCATACTCAGTCGTGACTCGTGGCCCTCACGGAGAGTGGGAGGTTGGGGAGCGGCTGGCGGCTGCCCAGCCAAGCGCACTAAGCAGCTGCCCTAGCGGCCGCTGCCCTAGCGGCTTCCGCCTTTGTGAAGCGTGACTTAGAAAGAGAGGATAGTGAGAACTGAGTAGTTAGGTTGTTGAGTCGTGAGAAGAACGGCCGAGTAAAAACCAGGTTGCCAGGGGGTTTTCACTTGAATTAGGTTATAGATACAGACCTTTAGATCATGTGTAGGTGGTTTTTTAACCACTAGATTCTGACAATATATACAATTTATATTTATATATTTATTAATGCGGGTACACGGGTATAGCGGGTACGGGTATGGCTATACCCATTATCATACCCGGAATACTACGGGTATACGGGTAAACAGGTACGCGGGTATGCGGTTCTAGAATTATGGACCCGTGACGGGTTTTAGCGGGTAAGGAATTGCGGGTACACGGGTAGACCCGTACCCATTTACAGCCCTATTCTCTATGGTAACATATGGTTAATGATCCACCTTAATCTCTCCCCACCCCACCCTAATGCTTCCCCCCCCCCAATCTCACCCTAGCCCCCCCCCACCCCACCCTCGCCGCCGTCGGCCCTACTGCTTTCTCCCCACCTAGCCATGCCCGTCCGTCGTTGCTTCTCATCCGCCTTCTCTCCAAACTACCGCCACTCCTCCCCTTCCTCTCTCACTCCCACCACGTAACCTCAACCGCCACCCCCCACCCCTTGCCCCTTGTCGTTGCTCCCCTCCCATCCTGAACCCCCCACCTCCTCTCCTTTCCTCTCTCCCTGTTGTTGTTGCTTCTCCCCATCCAGCCCATCACAACTACAGCCACCCCCCGTCCTTAGCTCCCTTCCCCCCTCCCCCAAACCTACAAAATCCCCTCCTACAGCCCAACTGCCAACCTCCACCAGTGCCACCAACCTTACTGCCCAGATCTGCTACCCTCCACTCCCACCACCAACTTCCCTCACCAATAGTCGTCTCCTCCTCTCTCTCTCTTCTACTACAATAGCATGTTGAAGCCTTAAAGGTACCAACTTTAGCCTGCCTATGCCAGATGGTGGAATAAAACTCACACTGTGGTGGCATATGTCCTCTTTGCTTCTCTCTACTGCCCCTCTGTGGGTTCCTCAACTCAATTGATATGGATATGTTGTTTCTAAGTGAGTATATCACACTAGATCTTATTCTATCTATGTGAGTGTCATCACCCCGTCTCTAGATGGCGATTACAGATCCTCCTCAATCTCTATGTTACCACCGTGAAACTTGACAGATCAAACTATCATCTTTGGTCGGCTTCATTTGAGCTCTATGTTAAAGCCTAAGGGTGATATTCTCATATATCTTCTGTTTCTCCGACCCCCCTGATGCATCGGCCAATGAAAAAGCCAAACAAGCCCACGCTCAATGGACCAAAGATGATTAGGGCGTGATGACGTGGATGGTTAATAGCATTGAACCGAAGATGAGTCTCTTCTCCGCCTTGAGAATGCTAAAGCTATGTGGGATCAATTCTCCCATGAGTACTCTCACCAACATAACCCAAAGAAGGTCTTTGAGATCTCCAAAAATCTAGCGAAGGAGTATTCAACTGATGGATCTATCGAAGATTATTACAACCATTGCTCGACCCTTTAGGATGAATACAAAGCCTATCATCCCCTCTTCTAACATCAAAGAAGTTTAGCACCAACGCAATGAACTACAGTTAGTTCAGTTCTTGCATAAACTTCCTCACTCTTTCTCTAGTGTTGTAAACCAGATCTTATCGAGTGATCCCTTGCCTACTTTACGGGATGTTCTCTGGCACATTCAGCGCCTTCCATCCATGTCACCCTACCATCTACTTCTTCTGATCATTTTGTTCTTGCGGTCCACTCCAATGATTTTGGTAGAGGTCGTGGATGCGGTCATGGTCGTTCTTCTGGCACTCCTGGACGTGATCCTCCACCTGGATTTGGAAGAGGAGAACTTCCTACTGCTATCGCTTCTGCAACTTTTGTGGGAGCACTAACCACATTGAAGACCGTTCTTGGGAAAAACAAGGTGAACATGTATGGGCGAACCAAGTCACCTCTGACGCTTCTGAAGATCCATCTACTATCGCCTCCAGTTTTACCCTACCTAAGGTTGAGTGGATCCGCTCAGAGTTTGAGAAACTTCTTTAGGCTCGCCTTCCCTAGCAACCTACTACTCAGGATGGAGATTCTTCTGCTTTACTTGTTTCCCCTGCAACTTATGGTAAAAATAAATGGGCTATTGACTCATGTGCTTTTGCTCATATATCCAGATGTTTTGAATTGTTTTCTTCTATATCTAAAACTACTAGAATTCCACCAGTAACAGTGGTAGATGGAACTTAGTCCCTAGTGTACGGCATTGGTACTATATTTCTCTCTCATAATTTGTCATTTAAATCAGTGTTATATGTTCCAAGATTTCCTCTCAATCTTTTATCGATCAGTAAAACTGATAAGAGTCTTCAATGCTCCATCACCTTTGATCCCAAGGGTTGTGTGTTTTAGGATCTCCGCACGAAGACAAGGATTGGTTCGAGCCACGAAGGACCAAATAGATTGTACTACCTGGACGTACCTCAATATTTTGTTGCTCTGTTATCATCCTCGGTAACTGGACTACAATGGCCCTATCATCTGAGACATCCATCAGTTGCTAAACTGTGATGCTTATTTCCTAGATACTTGATACAACTTTTCCTTGAGAATCTTGTCAATTTGGCAGGACTTGGTATGTGTTTCATAAGAAAAAAGACATTAGTTATCAAAGTTTGTTTGATATTGTTCATGACGATATATGGGAGCCATGCTCTATTATTAGCCTCTCTGCTTTTGCTACTTTATGAATTTTATTGATGATTATTCTCGGGCGACTTGGTTGTTTCTTTCAGAAGATCGTAGTAACATTTTGGACACTATACCACTTTCTTTACAGAAGAAGTGTGTACTATTCTTATTCACTATCATGTCCTCAAAAGTTTTTGGCCTGAAGAAGTCTCTATTGTGTGCTACTTGATTAACCGCATGCCCTTATCTGTCTTTGAAAATCAAGTCCCCTTTGCTATACTATATCCAGATCAGTCTCTTTTTTCTGTACCCCCTCGCATCTTTGGCAGCAGATGTTTTGTTAAGAATGTCCACACTAGGAAAACTAAACTTGACCCCTGCTCCATTAAGTGTGTTTTTCTGGGATATTCTAGAACTCAAAAAAGGTATCGTTGTTATGATCCTTCCGGTGTTATGATCTTGTCAATCGACGGTGGTTTGTTATTGTTGATGTGGTCTTTTGTGAACACATGCCTTATTACTCTAAAAGGGGTTTGCTCTATTTAGTGATCTACCGGATCCTACTCCACTCCCTTTGTGGAAAATTGTACCCAATGAAGTAATTGAAGTTATTGCTCCTCCCCTGAAAGTTTACAAGAGAAGACCCAAGGTTACAGTTCCTTCCAAGGCCCCTCAACAACCAAATCCTCCTTCATCGGCAGATCACGACACCACCCAAGTAACTTCTGACCTACACCTTCCCATAAGTTAGAGGAAAGGTGTTTGTTCCTATACTCAACATCCAGTTAGTAATTTTTGCTCTACTACTAATCTTGGTGCTAGCTTTGTGTGCTTTCTTGCTTCTATCTCTGATGTTTCTATTCCAAAAGGCTACTGTGCAAGCACTCAAACATCATGTCTGGCGTCAAGCTATGGAAACTGAAATGACTGCTCTCCACGATCGACAGACTTGGGATCTAGTTGATCGCCCTCAAGATTGCTCTACAGTTGGATGTTAATGGATACTCAGTACTAAATACTAGCCTGGTGGTTCGATTGAACGGCTGAAAGCATGCTTAGTTGAGAAAGGTTATACTCAGACCTATGGGGTTGACTATTTTAAAACCATTTCTCATGTTGCTAGGCTTAACTCTGTGTGGGTTCTTATATCTGTTGATGTGACTAATGATTGGCCTTTGTTTCAACTTGATGTTAAAAATGCTTTTCTATATGGCGACTTAAATGAGGAAGTCTATATGGAGCAACCACCTGGGTTTGTTGCTTAGGGGTGTGTTCCAAAGTCTGCAAACTTAGGAAAGCGATTTATGGCCTGAAACAAAGCCCACGTGCATGGTTTGACAAATCGAGACAGATTCTCCATAAATTTTGCTTTCAGCGCTCACAATCTAATTGCTCTATATACACACGAAAAACCACTTATGTGCTTGTTATTCTTATTGTATATGTCGTGGTTTAAAATTTCAATTTCGACGTCGTTTCCGATAGCACAGAAATAGAAATTTCGATGGAAATTTCGACATTTATGGGAATTTTGACACAAGATTTCGACGACCAAATAAAGGAATTAAGTCATGAAATTTTACCAAGATTCTCTACATCCATTAATACACCTATCTATGCAATGAAATCATATATTGATCTTGGTGGGGGGTCCCACACGTGTGAGTGAAAATAAGTTGAACTGTTTCGAACTTTCAATGAAGGTTTCCATGCAAATTTCAATGCCATAAGGAATTATCTCATTCTCATAAATAAATTCAACAACAATCTATTATGGTTTAGACCGTTGAATATTAGTCAATCTATTGTAAATTTGTAATACACAAGAAATTATTAAATTACCTAATTGAAACTGGAGTGGTGTGGCGGTTGATCAAGCCCATGACCCCTAACTGGTGGTTGTTGTCCAAACAACCTTATTTATATTGTTGACATATTGATTCCAACTCATGGTATCTTTGTAACATGTATTATATGTTTGTACATGCTCATTGTATGCTTCATCTCCCACAAATTGCATCATCCCATATGTCGGAAAATACTCATTCAACGCTTTTAATTGGTCATCCTCATTAAGTGGTATATGTCCTATATAAATACCTTGACCTCGAGGGACCTGTATCGTATCTCTAATGCAATGCCATGTTTTACCCCCCATCATTTCTGACCATATGATCTCTATATGCAGCACTAGGACCCCCTTGTGGGTGGAACTCATAATTAGTGGGATTTACGTAGTCAAGTTTCCATTATTTAAAAAATCTCATTTTGAAAATATTTTATCCATTATCTTGATAAATAGGATATATATCAAGTTGGATTTGTAAATTAATTGAATTTATATGTAATTTATAGCATAATTTCATAAATCCTCAAGTTTAAGTTGTAGTCTATCACTTGCAACTTGCATTTTGGAGTAATCTTTTGATCATGACGGGGTATAAGTGGAAGACATAGATGTAGATGGAAAGGAAAGATAAACTTATCTTAGATCCAAAGAACAAGCCTTCAAGAGCAAGAGAATCCAAAAAATTACCAAAGAAGTAACCCTCCAAGTACAACAGGCTTTGAGCCGTTAATTTTCGAAATTGTGAACCCATTTTGATTGTGTTTCGTGAAATACATGCCCAAAATGACCTTAATTCAACAAAATTTCTGTATTTTGTTGAAATTTCGCCCCCCTTTGAAAAATTTCTATCGAAATTTCAAAATTTAACGTATTATTTTTGGACAGTTGCATTTGTATGTCCATTACCCGTCGACACCGAAATTTCGAGTGAAATTTCAAGATTTTGACCGAAATTTTGAACCATGGTATATGTGGATGATGTAATTCTGTCTGGTAGCGATACACGAGGTATCAGGCTAGAAAAGGGTATCTAGAACAACATTTTGTAACAAAAGATCTAGGGAAATTCAAATACTTATTGTGGATTGAAGTTTCCCAATCTTTTGGCATCTGTCTTTCACAACGTAAATGTGTTCTAGATCTCCTCAAAGAAACATACATGCTTGGTACTAAACCTGCTAACACCCCTCTGGATCCCAATACCGATTGGGATGAAGAGTCTTTGCCTCCTTATCCTGACAACCACCAATACAGAAGATTGGTTGGTAAGTTGATCTATCTCACTATCACTAGAGTTGACCAAGAAATGAGGTATCATAGGTATTGGCGGGATTTTGGTCGAAATACCGATAACGACAGGAACCAGCAGTGATACATGTGAACTTACCATTAGGATCGCAAATACAGACATCTCGGTGGGCTTACCACCAATACTGCCAAATATCAGGGGTACCACTGTAAAATGCACAACTTACCCACTGATACAGGGCGGCATCTGTCTTTCACAACATAAATATGTTCTAGATCTCCTCAAAGAAACATACATGCTTGGTACTAAACCTGCTAGCACCCCTCTAGATCCCAATACCAATAGGGATGATGAGTCTTTGCCTCCTTATCCTGACAACCACCAATACAGAAGATTGGTTGGTAAGTTGATCTATCTTACTATCTCTAGAGTTGACCAAGAAATGAGGTATCCTCGGTATTGGCAGTATTTCAGGCGAAATACCAATACAGACGGGAACCGACACAAATACAAGCGAACTTACCGTTAGGATCACATATATCGGCATCTCGGTGGGCTTACCACCAATACTGCCAAATATCAGGGATATCGTTACAAAATGTACAACTTACCCAACGGTACAGGACGGCATGGGCAGTATACCGCCCGCTATGCCGACAGTTATGAGTGTGCGTTGTTGTTGTTGTTTGAAGGGGAAAAGCTTGGGGATTTGGGGCAATTTTTAAGATTGGAGCTCAAAACAGCCCTTATCAAGGTATGTATACTTAATTTTTTGCATTTCCCACCATTTCCAACCCCTCCCCTCTCTATTTCCTTTTATTCTCACTCAAAATATTCACCAAATACCCCCAAATAGTATATCCACTCCAAAAATAATTATCATTAATGCTATTTATCACTAGATCTATGATTATATTATATAGATCTACTGATTTATCACTAGAATTACCTAATTAGCACACTAATGATTAACATTACCATGAAATTTCACTAATTAATAGTAATAATACAATTAGTGCGATTAGTAATAGGTATTTAATTTAGGTTTAGTAGAAGTTCTATCAAAGATTAACATGAACGTATATAAAAAATATACTCAAAATATTTATATATTTCTTTTTTGTTCATTAAAAATGCTAAAAAAAATCTATTTAATTGTGTGTTAATGTTGTATAAGATAAAATTAGCATTTGGAAACACATCACTTGTCTTTTTAATAAGTAAATATCATAATTTACAATTTTACAAATAATTTCAGACTATATATTTTTAAAATATTTTTTCCTTCAGAATAAATTCTCAAAAAATATTGTGTTTGATTCTATATTACAAGCAGGTATTATACACTTAAAACATTGTTTTTATTCTATAATACATAAAATAAATCTATTTTGTTCACTTGATGGCTTATTTTATGTGATATTAGTATTGTACAATGTACAATTGTAAGACTTTTGGTTAAATGTTAAGTTACTAATACATCATTTGCTTTGCTTGTTTGTCACTGTTTCTTTCATTGTTAACTTTTGACTTTTGAGAAGATGTCTTCGTCTTCAAGTGACACTGAAGGTGTTGGGGCTAGCCATGATGCAACAAAGGATATGGATTTCGCATGGAGTTACTACACGCCTGTTCCTGAGACTGGGAATAGGGCAACTATTATCTACAACTGTCAACTACTATAAGAAAACAATTGGTGGAGGGGGGGAATTACTAGACTCAAGAGTCACGTTACTAGTTGTGACAAAAATGTGGCAATGTGACAGAAATGCCCCCCAAGTGTTAGGGATGACTTCAAGAAGTTGGTGAGTGCAAAGAGGCAAAAACAACAAAAGTTGAAGCAGGTTGAAAAGGCTTACACAGATACACTCTTTGATATTAGGGCCACAGGTTCTTCTGCTGAATCAGATGATGATGTTGTATATCCTCCAAGGTGTGATACAATTTATACATGTTATATGTATAGGTGTGCTCTCAGAGACTCGCGCAAAAGTGAATGGGATAGGGAGGAGGCAGTTTGACTTATGAGGAGATATGGGCCATCTGGTGCAGGTGGAGGCAGTGGGGACGCACGTGTTCCTATTGTTGACCAAGATGATGATTAAGATCAACATGCTCAACATAAAAGAAAGAAAGGAAGGCACCATTGATACACTTTTCTATTCTGTTAGTACGAGATTGAAGCATTTTGATGAGCTAGGGGTTAGGAACATATTTATCCAGGCTCCTATCTGGGCTTCACCTAGGCCCCCTAGGCTCTAGGTGGTCCGCCTTAAACTAGGCGCCTAGGCTTTTAGATAATTAAAGTGGATGCCTAAGGCCTTTTAGGCCCAAATTAAGACACTTGAAGACCAAATTTGCATACATTAGGCCTGAATTTAGTCAAATTAGATCATGTTTAGTTATTTTTGGGAAGAAATAGATCTGATATAGGCCAAACCAAATCTAATTTGGGCAGATTGGGTCTGATTTGTGGGGAAATAGGTTTGATTTGGGGAAAATATTTCTTATTTGGGGGAACTAGGTCTGAGTTCGCCAAACTAGGGCTCATTTAGGTCAATGTAGGACAAACTAGGGGAAGGTATGTCTAATTAGGTCCTGTTATGCCAAAATAGGTCAGGCTAAATTAGAAAGATTAAGTTAAATTAGGTCCAATTTAGATCATGTTAGGTCAAATTAAAGCCGAATAGGTCTAGCATAGGCCATGACATGTGCGATGTAGGTGAAGTTATATTTAATTAAGCTTAGGAATAACCAATACAAATGAACATAGCGATGTATATATTTGAATACAGCTAAATACATCACGCAAAATCATTTATATACTAGGCATCAACCCATGCTATGCACGGCTATTGTGCAACCACTGTTGTGTTAGATATTCTCATTTATGCAACATATTATATCTTGTGATAATTACACTAATATTACTGATACTTTTCCATATGCGTGTTACTTGTATCATATCATTTAGACACAGATTTACCAAGCAAATTATGACCCATGTGAAAATGGAACTTTACAAAACGTATAGACAAGAGACGACTTTTGGTTAACAATCTCTCCAACAATTTTTTTTGACAGATAAACAACTTATCCAGATTTTGGTATGCCCTAACTCTTTCAGCGTAGCAGTAATCTATGAATTGTTAGCATGATTATATCTAGTATATATTTATCATCTACTCTACAGTCGAGAAAATGAATTTAAGGGTTTTGATATATATACACACTCACACAGAATTGGATTTATCGCTTATTATTGTGTTCTAAACTCCATTAGGTTGGCATAATAGAACCTCTTTTATTTTTGCTCTAGAACTGTAATTCAGTCCCATAACAACTGAAGAAGAGGAAAAACGTCCAACCATTCAGGTTCTAATAGAGCTAAATTTGTTAGAAAGGAGCAACATACAGACCACAGATATAACATTAAATCTCAATCTGCAAACACAGTTTGGACAATATTTTGCAAGATGGTGTACACGACATGAACATAAATTTCGTACAATAAGGAGACATTAGAAACTGACCTACACAATGGATCAAATAAAACATTCTAAATCCCTAACAAAGTAAAAGCCAGTAGGTCCTCATTACTCCAATAAAAGCCAGTAGATCATCATTACCCTGTTTTAACAATTTCAGTATGTCATAACACGAGAGTAATCAGAACTTTGGCATGTTTGTTATAACAGGTTGCTCTTCTTGTTCATCCTGTTTAGTTATATTTGCTTATAGTATCATTATCATCGGTAGACTTCCTTGTAAGTCAGCTAGCAGATATTTTTCTAGGCTACAGGAAACAAATGAGATTCTATTCAATAAAATTCTGGATCATCAATATTATATATTCATGGAGAAGTAACTCAAAGACGAGAAACATTAACAAATCAATTTCCTGGAAGTGGAGAGGGAAACCTCCTCAACCATGTACAGATTCATCAATACCCTATGGTAATTAGGATGAATCTTCATTTGTTACCTTTGTAGGTCAATAATTGAAAGAACATCTTAAACTACGTGTTCCAAATCTTCTAGGGCACTGTCGTCAGGTAAACCAACTCTTAGAAAGTAATAGACGGCTACTTGTTGTATTAGATAGGAGAAACTCTGCTCCTATAAATAGGAGAACAGGGAAGCGTACAGGACATAAGACAACCCTAATGGGCCAAGACACTTAGGCCCATATTACAAACTAATAATAAAACACTAACTAAATAACTCTCAACACTCCCCCTCAAGCCGAAGTTGGGAGAATCTCAAATCAACTTGCAAATAGAGAGTTGGACTAAGAAAACAAAGAAACAGAAAAAACGATAAACTAAGCCCATATAAGAATTTTCTCCCCCTCAATATTACATTAAAGCACTCAAACACTTAGACACTCCCCCTCAAGTTGATACTCCAAGCAAGCAGGTAAGCAGGCTAGCAGAAGCTTCTCGATCATCTGGAGTAGAAATAAGCAGCAACACAATCATCTGGAGCAAAAGATAAAATAGCTGATAGGCACCAAGGTCTTCATCAACGTCGTCGTCGTAGTAGCCAGAGAGTGTTGGGTCACAGTGGCAGAGTAGCAGAGCCCAGAGAGTGCCGGATCACAGTAGCAGTAGTAGTCAACGTGCGAAATAGGGCACGAACGAGCCAGAGAATGCTGGCACACAGAAGTAGAGAGACGAAGTGCAAACAAGGCATAGACATGCCAGAGAGTGTTGGCGCACAACAGGTCAAAGTCCCAAAGAGTGTTGGGTCACAGCAGTCAACATGCAAATAAAGCACGGACAAAGAAAGAGTCAACATGCACAAGGCACGGACAGTGTCAACGCACAAATTAAGTGTGACAAAATGTAGAAAGTAGAGTCGACATAGCCGGATGGAAGACCATCAGCAAACCAAAGGGCAACATAAGAAGAAATAAGCTCCAGATACAAAGCACTCCAAGAAGCTAGCAGTAAGTGTCAATAGTAGAAGTCCACAAGTTCTTCAAGATCCACAAAATATAAAGCAGCAAAAAGATCCTCATAGATATAAGCAGAATAAAATTCCTTTCTTCATCTCATCTCTCCTCTATTTCTCCCCCTCACACCAACCATGGAAAGAACCAGGAGTGGTTGGGGTGGACAATAACAAAGAAATGCCCCTGAAAGGAATATAGGTCGAAGCATTGCCGGGGGTTTGGGGGTGCGGCCCCCCAATTAGGGGGTCCCGCTACCCCTCAGCGGGCGGGGGTCGAGGGGAGGTTGCCCCTCGTTGGGGCTCGAGGGCAGCGCCCCCAAAAAAAAGGTCTACAAAGATTTTTGAAGAGAATTAAGCATAAATCTTCGTAGAATTGAATAAGATGATGGATAAAAGCCATCTAAATTTGCACTAATGAGTCACAAGAAATCAGCCTCTTCTATCATCAAAAATCGGTGGAAACAAATCACAATGACCCCACTTGCCTTTTCTGTTGTCGTATCTCCCCCTCACAGGGCAGTGGGTTTCTCTTCCTTTTCGTGAAGAAATAGCAGTTTCATGAAGATGCATTGCCAATTGGAAATCATAGGGGCAGAGAAGAGCCAAGTCATGTAGAAGCATATGATGAGTATACCTAGTAAAGGAAAGACGGCCACGGCAACTTCAGTTTCAACCTGGTCAGCATCACCTTCTGATCTACAGATCTCGGCAGGCGCTTACACAGCCCTGCGTGCATCCCACCAGTGGTGGAAAGTCCTGATCCCGGAAGGTCATCCAATCTCACAGCATTCCCCGCACGATATCGGAGTCGATCTCCTTCCTGCCAGAAGTGGGGGCGCGCGGTCATGGAAGCCAGATTCCATCGGTATCTAACTGTAGTGGGTCGGAAGATCAAGGTTATAGCTGAAGCCCAGGGGAAAATGTTTGTCTTGAGGGAAGGTTACAACCACCAGACGAAGCTAGACGCTCCATCGGCCATCCGCGTCTTCTATTTCTACAAGTTGAAGAGCATTTGCTGCATCGGGATCGACGAGGAAAGGGTGAACCGATTCGCCGGCCAAATCCGACGCCTGAAGCCGCCTTGTGTATTTGGAGGTCAGTTCATCCGCTATGTCGACGAGTATGTTCCTCTTCGTGGTAGATCATTTAGAGGTAGGTTCGTTCGACAGGGTTGGGCGGCGTGTATCAGGCAGTCGGAGGGTAGGAGTCAACTGTGCAGGTTGTTGTTGGGAAGACAGGTAGGAGTCAACTATGCAGGTTGTTGTTGGGGAGACGACTAGCAGCTTGGATGATTATTTTTTTTGTGACGGTGGGGAAATAGCAGCAGGTCGTCGGTGGTGAGGCGTAAGGGTAGCTGTAGGTAGTAGATGCGAGTGAATAGCAAGGATCACATGGGACAAAAGTTGCCCCGACGGATGAAGAGTAGATGCCCGGCGGGAAGAGTAGATGCGAGTAAATAGATGCCCGGTGGGCGACCAAGCCAAGAAGGACGGTTGCCGCCCGCAGGCGGGAGGAAACGTTTTGTCAAGGTTTAGGTTGGATCACTGCTCTGATACCATCAGTGAATAAAAAAGCGGGTGAAGCGGCCGCTTAAGCGCCCAAGCGTATACTCCGTTGTAATTTTCAGTGAAGCAGGCCTTGAAGCGTTTTGAACTGAAGCGGCCGCTTTTGTCCGCTTTTTTCCGCTTTAAGCCGCTTTTTTGGGTCCGCTTAAGCGGCCGCTTCAGGGCACTTCACAATAATTATTCTCAAAACTTGCCCAATCACCTGCAGAATTTTAAAAAAATGAAAATTATGTATTGTATAGGTGTAATAATCAGTTTGATAAATATCTCTAACTATTTACGTTTGTTTGTACACTATATACATCTATATAAGAATTATGTATTGTCATCTTGTCATTTGTATAATATTAGCAATACATTATGTTCCAACTATGCTTGAATTTGCATGACTTTTTTGATGTTCTACAATCTCATCATGTAACTACCTATATGAAAGCACATCATCCTGTCACATGTATATACAATTATTTTTGCTATTGGCTGTTGCACAATTTCATCATTTTAGATGAATGGATGCATACCAGTATGGCACTTGTATATGATTGCATGATTTCACAATGAATATAATATGTTGTTGTCACATAATTAATTACTACAACTAGTGATATTTCGATAAATCTATCTACTGTAAATTCAGTAGTCACTACTGCCATGTATCATAAATCGACACTTACCCTACCTTGTTTTAAAATTTTAACTGTACGGATTATGATTCTATGACAATATGACTCTAAAATGTACTTACTCTAATCAAAATTAATCTATTGATTATTTAATTTTCTATCATAACTAGTGTGATTAAAGTTTGGCTATGTCAAAATAATCCCAAGTGGAAGTATAACACTCATCCAAATCCAGCCCGAAGGGAGAAAGTGATCTGCAAGTTATTCTATGTTTTTCTATTTTTTTCAAAAACAATGTGGACCGCTTTTTCAAAAAGCGTCCGCTTTAGTCCGCTTTAAAACCCGCTTCCCGCTTCACGCTTCAAGCAGAGCAATCCGCACGCTTCCCGCTTCGCGCTTTCCAAAACCTAGGATACCATCTTAGAAAGTAATAGACGGCCACTTGTTGTATTAGATAGGAGAAACTCTGCTCCTATAAATAGGAGAACAGGGAAGCGTACAAGACATAAGTAAACCCTAATGGGCCAAGACACTTAGGCCCATATTACAAACTAATAATAAAACACTAACTAAATAACTCTCAACACCAACGACAACACAAATGTTATAACCAGTGAATACGTTCATTGCTAGCATGTGGTTTGAGTGCATTACCTTGCCAATGTGACAATGTAGAATCATGCAACAGGTTTGTTCCATGGCATAGCTTGCCACCGCTAGAAAAATTGAAATCACATATAAAAAGAAGAAAACGATGAGAGAATAGGAATGATATATGTATACGGTGTATAGCAACAGCATGTACTGATACACGAGGCTCTCCTAGTGCTTCCGGTGCATGCTTCTCCAGTCGGTCGAGTTTGAGTAGTTCAACATAATAGTTGCAAGTACTTCCATCTTTTTCCTCCTCGAAGGAGGAAAATGTGGTAATTATAAGTTAGTTTCATGGATGGATGCACAAAAAGGAGAAAAATAGAGAGTTGCGGTGAGATATAAAAACAACAACAGGGGGGCAATCGGAGACGAAACGACCAGAGATTTTTCTCACGCAGCCCAATCGACCTTGTGAAACACAAAAGTTAGAAGGTAGTGTCTAGGGAGGAAGGGAGCGCCCAGAGACAAACAAAACGAAGGATTCTTCTCTCATAGCCTACTGCGAACCCGTGAACATTGGATTGGGTAAGATAAGAAGACACGGTTGGGACAATGAGGTGTACATTGCAGACAGGATTTAAACACGTTGGGAACGAATTGCATAAGGGGATGGAACGATAGACAGGGAGATATTAGCAAAGACAAAAGAATCAAGAAGGGCAAAGGTTAGCTGGTGATCGGAGTTTTACCTGACGACATCACCTCCAACAATCCTTTCACCTTCTTCCCCACGCCGCTCCAATTGTCCAACCAAACTTGTCGTTTGTAAAGCCCTAGCAGTTAGTATAGGGAAAAGCAGCAGTGTGAAGACTCTGGAGTCGACCCTTCTTACTACAACAAACAGTAAAATTGCAAACGAACGCTAAATCGGTCTTTCTTATATGAAACTGAGCAAGTCGTAATTCCAAAAAATGGCGGCGACTAAGGATGGGATGGAAGAAGGACCAGTCTTTCTTGTTGTAGTTGTCTTCGACCTTGTCATTGGAGATGGTTCCCATCTTCAGGTCCACCACCTACTTCCTCTTCTGCTTCGTCGAGCCTATCACCCAGACAAATTAGTACATGCTGGCAGCCACCGTTGTGGTCGTCACAGCTACGGCTGTCTGCTCCACCGACGGGAGAGAGCCCCTTCTTGATTTCGTCTAGACCAAACGGTGACTTGAGTTGGAGAGGGACAAGAAGTGAGAAGAAAGGGGGTGATGGGTGGAAAGAGAGGGGGATATTTCATGGACTACCACACGGGTCGGAAGTGCAACCAAGGAGGTAAGAGATGGTGGTGCGATGCTTGCTAGAACCTTCTTACGGGGCGTAAAATTTACAAATAAACCTTCAGGCCGAGAACTCCTTAGATGCCTCTTTTCGTACAGAACAAAGGATCCGCTTGCGATTTGAAAAAACGAAGGTGAAAATTGCAGAAGAAATCCTCGACGGCTCTTCTTATATAGTACAAAGATGTAAAATATAAACAAATATGAAGAACGCCTAGAAATGCCTAGGCCCCTTAGGCTTCCCTTGGGTGGGAAGGACCGCCTAGCCGCCTAGACAAGTATGGTTAGGAAGCCTGATACTAGGCAAAAAACCCTAAAAGCAATGTTTATTGGTGCAAAAGAGAAGGTTGGCAAGGCAATGGGTAAGTTCTTCTTTCGTGATGGTAGACCCGCACATGTTGCAATTGAACCCTATCTCCAGCACATGGTAGATGTGATAGGGGAGTCTGGCAGGGGCATCAAAGCCCCCACTGCATATGAATTGATGAACAAGTATCTTCCGCGAGAGAAGAAAGATCTACAGGTATGGAATTCAAACCAGAAACGATTGTGGTCTGAATATGGTGTCACACTCATGTGTGATGGGTGGACTAGTGGAAACAGAAAGCAATTATTAACTTTTTGCGCATTTTCGTGAATCGACTGATTTTCTAGACTATGTTGATGTTTCTGGTGAAGTCGGGAATTATAAGTACATCAAGAAGCTAATGAAAACATACATCAAGCAGTTTAGGGTTGAGAGCGTGGTGCAGATAGCATCTGATAATAGTCTAACTTCAGCAAGGTCGGTGAAAGTATAATGAAGAGATATCCGGTCTACTGGACACCATGTGTTGCCCACAGCATAGATATGATTCTTAAGGACATGAGCACAATTGATTACATCAAAGGTGGGACAACTGATGGTAGGTTGATGATGGGTTTCATCTACAGCCATTCCCTCTTGTTAAATGCAATGAAGCGACCTGAGTATTGCGGAGGTGATCTAATTAGACCAGCAGAGACTAGATTTGCGACAAATTACTTGGTCGTGAATTCATTAAAGTCCAAAAGGGATGGACATAGGAGGCTCTTCAATGGTATGAAGTGGACCTCCATGAAGGAGCACAACACCCCGGTTGGCAGAAGGATTGAAGAACTATTTGCCAGTCGGGCTTTCTGGGATAAGGTTACAAAGGTGTTGCGAATAATGAAACCTACTGTCAAAGTATTAGGGCCGGTAGATGGTGACAAAGCCGCAACAGTGCCTTAGTTGTATGATGCAATGCAACTAATGGTGGAAAGTATTAAAAAAGCAGCTCCCACGTCCAATTCATAATACTTGTCAATTGTAGACAAGTGTAGGACAGATATGCTTTTGCATCCACTGCATAAAGCAGGTATATAATTTATTTTCTTCTAAATTCTAATTTCTACTCATTTATATCTTACTTTGTAACTCAGTCTAAAACCTAAATCTTATTTCCTTATTTGGTATTGGGAACAGCTTACTATCTGAATTTGAGGTTCCAATACTCGCAAAAATTGGGCTCAGATGCAACTCTTAATGAATGTTGTGACATATAGTTAACAAATTCATTACCTCTACAGAAGAGTGCACCATAATGAAGGATGAGGTACATAACTATATATTTGATTAATAAATTGATTACATAACTTACATGAAGTCATGAACATCTTCATTCTTGTTTGATGTTTCATCATCTGATTCTAAAGTCTAAACATCTTATATATTTTTGCAGTTGCGACGGTTTCGTGAAGGCACCGGTTGTTTTGGTCATCCAAATGGACTTGTCGATCGTGAGGAGGGTGATCTTTGTGAGTGGTGGGTTTGAAATGGAACGGGTGCCCCCTATCTAAGGAAAGTGGTTGTTCGCATCCTTTCTCAAACAACATTTGCAGGAGGTTGTGAAAGAGATTGGAGCACTTTCAATTCAATACACTCAAACATAAGGAACATGTTGGGGGCAAACAGGTTGAGAGATCTGGTATATATTCACTACAACGTGCGATTGAGGGCTAGAGTAATACGAGATGCCAACTACAAGGAAGTGGATTTTGTTGTCGTCCACGATCCCATTGACACCGCATACACATTCAACCCATCTAGGAATAGAGGCATAGAAGAAGTTGGATTCAGAAGATCCTTAAGAGGAATGGATGAATGAGATAGGTCGTCCCATTCTTGATAATCTAGATGGTCGTCCAGATCAATACATCGAAGAGCAATTTGAAGCAGAGTCTAATTTTAATGACCTAAAAGACTTGAGCCTGAGCCTGAGCATTAAAATATGATATGAAATCAATAGAGCAGTGGAAGAAGAGTTGAGTAGCACAAATTCTTCTTCTTCGAAAACTACATCTGGGTTCAATTCCAAATCCAAGTCCGATGATGGTGGTGGCAATGATGGAGGCGGCGGTGAGCGCTCTCCGAAATATCCTCCTACTGTTAATCCTAAAAATGATGATCGTCCTTATGTTACTAGGGTTGCACCTCCTCCTCCAGCAGAAAAAGAATATCACATGCCTGATAAAACTTTTCAAAGGAGGAAAACTTGAACTGACAAAGATTACACCGGTGCATTACCACCTAAGGCTACAACAAGTACAGGCTCCTATGGCTACAACAGTGATTATTATTCAGATATTGCTGATTCATTTGGGAGCATGAGTATTTCAACTTTCGATTCTCAATCTCAACATGATTCAATATTAGGCTTTGGCTATATGCCATTTCGACAAACACATGCACAACCCTACCCATCTCATTCTCAATATGGGTATAGGTATTTTGGATATCAAAATCAGCCGCCACCACCACCATCACAACCAGAAGTAGAACATCATATTGGATATACATATAGTGCAAATGTCTTGCGCCCACATGGAAGTTACCAGTACAACTCTCTTGCATTCTCTGAGGATGGTGGGCAAACACGGAGTGGTGGTCGTTCATTTGTTCCTATTTCTTTGGTCCCAATACTTCCTATGGTTGTGCCTGTAGCTATTTAGCTGATTCCTCAAGCAACTCAACCTTCTTGAGCTCCTCCACCTACAATAGAATTAAATGTCCGATTTTGATGTCGTGTCCAATGGCCCAGAAACAGAAATTTTCAAAATTTCGCACGAAATTTCAATATTTACGGCCCTAACGATTTCGACGACCAAATAAGCGAATTAAATCATGAAAATTTACCAGGACGATCTAAACGCCAAGATCTACTCAAATATGCAATAATATTTCAAATTGGATATGTTAAGGGGGGGGGGTCTCCCACATTTGTAAGTGGAGGAAGCTGAACAATTTCGACAGAATTTCGATGGCAAAATGACGGAATTAACTTATGAAATTTTGCAAACACAATGTTGAGACATAAACACACTAGACTATATAACACATTTATATGTTTAGAGGTTAGGGTGGGATACATGTCTTGACGAGTGAGTGCACAAATGAACAGAAATGTCAAGTCTTCTAGACAGTTAGTCTGTTAAAAGCTTCAAGTTACAGCTTACAATTTAAAATTTACAGTTACAAGTTCCAAACTTACCAACTACAACTTGTATAAGTCTAGTGTTAGCATTTAACTAGGTTACATGGGACATTTATGCATAGATCCAAGAAAGAACTATGTTATTTTCAGAGTATTTCTCCATATTTCTATAAAAGTGTAGAAATTGATGAAGGTAATGTATATGGTCTAGGGATAGAGGGAACATACCTTAGAATTAAGAAAGATAGCCTTTAGAAGCAAGAGATTCAAAAAAAAATGCCAAAATACCCAAGATGTAGCATTATCAGCTTTTGGAACAAATTTATCGAAATTAATTTGTGTTTCTGTGCCATTTCGGGAAATTACAGCCCAAAGTGGGCTTTTTGTTGCGAAATTTCACCATTTTTGTCAAAATTTCGCACCTAGGGTCAAAAGTTTAGTGAAATTATGTCCCATTCCCTGCATTTGTGTTTCGCATGTCCGATCTTAGGTTTCGATGTCCGATTGCAAAAAAAGAAATTTCGAGCGAAATTTCACAATTTCGATCGAAATTTTGTTCCATGCCACCTACAACTGAAAGCAAGAGAAAGTATCTCAAAGATCTAGAAGAGCATTTTCCAAAGATTGGGAGGATACAATTCCCCAATGATGATGTGTATGAGCATGTGACTACATACAACCACCTTTATAGGATGCACATGCCATGGTTGCTATATCTCAGTAATATCAACTCATTGCTGTATGGAGAACCAGCACGCCACTCAACATACAGCTGATGTGAGTTGGTAAGTAAATATGTTATTCATATGTTGTAAATTGTATATTATTGCATTTTGTATTTAAGTTTGTGGATTGTGCTAGTAAAATTTTATATCTTAATTCCTACATTTTGTCATAGAAATCCCAACAAAATAGGACAGATTCCTTACCTCCCACATGATGGACCCCCCCTACACACCCAATATAGAATTATATTGCATAAAATGATGCATTTAGGTGTAGAGATTAAACCTGTAAAATTTCATGAATTAATTTGTTCATTTTGGCGTCGAAACGGCCGAGATTGCATATATCGATATTTTTGCCGGTATATCGGTAAATACCTATTTCCAAGCTGTCAAAACGGCGTCGTATCTGTCACCTTGTTCCTTGGAGCTAACATTACGTCTGTTGATGAACTTGTCATTAACTTTTCAGATAAACTTTAACAATGTCATTGGCATGTTGAATGCACATTCTTAAATATCTGAAGAAATCTCCAAGGAAGGGATTGTTGTATCGAAGATGTGGACACTGCAAACTCTCGAGTTACTCTGATTTTGATTATGTTGGTAGTAGATGTGACAAAAAATCTACCTCTGGCTACTGTACATTTGTTGGAGAAAATATGGTTACATGGCACAGTAAGAAACAAATTGTTGTTGCTCGATCTAGTCATCTAGTGTTGAAGCAGAGTATAGAGCCATGGCTCATACTGCTTGTGAATTGATGTGAGTACAAGGACTCCTCAAGGAATTTGATATATATGATCCAATCCTATTTCTATGTACTGCGAAAACTAAGCCTCCATTTTTATTGCTAGCAATCTTACTTTTCATGAGCGCACTAAGCATATAGAGGTGGATTGTCACTTTGTTCGGGAATTTGTTCTATCTGGTTGCATCTACACTCCTTATCTCCAGACAGAAGATCAAGTTGTAGACATCTTCACCAAGCTACTTCCCAAGACTCGCTTTACTACACTGGTGGGCAAGCTCGACATGTTTGACATTTATGCTTCAATTTCAGGGGGAGTATTGATATATATATATATATATATATAGAGAGAGAGAGAGAGAGAGTCAGGCTAGAATACACTCGAGTGTACAGATTACGCTGTACACCCCAATGGTGTTTGCCTATCTATACAATGTTTTTCTAAAATCCAATCCATTGATCTTAATGGTTACAATAATAATAGGCCACATACAAAATTTGAGATCATTTGGATGAGTGTAAGTCACTCATCCAAGGGAAACAAAATCGACGCACAAAACTAATTTGAAATGCCTGATTTTTGCATCCTTTAGATGCACGACCTATAAGTGTCCAAATGAGCTAAAATTTATTATATAGTATGTTCTTATGATAATTAAGAAGATCAACGGTTTAGATTTTTCAAAAATTTTCTGCATCTTCAAAAATTTTCTAAACCGTTGATCTTCTTAATTATCATAAGAACATACTATATAATAAATTTTAGCTCATTTGGACACTTATAGGTCGTGCATCTAAAGGATGCAAAAATCAGGCATTTCAAATTAGTTTTGTGCGTCGATTTTGTTTCCCTTGGATGAGTGACTTACACTCATCCACATGATCTCAAATTTTGTATGTGGTCTATTATTATTGTAACCATTAAGATCAATGGATTAGATTTTGGAAAAACATGGACTAGATAGGCAAACACCATTGGGGTGTACGGCGTGATCTGTACACTCGAGTGTATTCTAGCCTGAATATATATATATATATATATATATATATATATTAAGTTTTTGCTTTAGACTTGTCTTTGTCTTTAGCTTTTCTTTTATCCCATATCTACTAATTTCGTTTCTCACTCTCTTGTCCAATAAAAGAGATTGCCTTATATTTGTTTTAGACACATCAAATAAAAAGATTAATTCATTCTACAATACTTATTTCATATGTATAATTTTATATAAAATTATATGGGAAACTAAAACTCATTTTTTTTCAAAAAAATTGTCCTCTTACCGCTTAAGCAGTTACTAGGTGTTGCTCGCACGCTTACCGCTTAAAGGTTGTTAAAACATTGGTTCTGGGCATTGTTCCAATCGGTATTCTAGTCATGTCATGGTCATAATGAAAGATACAAAGGAAGATGACAAGGAGCATGAGGACATGCTCCTAGCCAGTGAGCCCAGCAATGGCTAGACACACGCGCTTAGCACTATGAGCACCAAAACTTCTTCAGGCCAATCCTCGTTGCACTCCCCTCTTCTACACGACATGTAGCATATGTGTGGTCATCATCAACAATGGTAGTGCCACTAATTTAATTTTTGCTCAAACATCCAGGCCTTGGGTTGTGTACGAAAACCCATGTATACATAATGCCTTATCATGGAGCATATGTTGGTGTGGTGTTGTTTAGCATGCTTTCCAATAGCTTAGCACATATCATCCTAGGTTGATTGTGGTACTTTGACAGGCGAGCACCATACATTGACATTGCCAATATGTACTTGTTCCAAATCTTTGGTAGTCTATTTCACTGGGAATCTCAGGTGGTCCAGACATTATCACATAATCTATGCTACAGGCCCCATGTTGAAAGCTTGATTGGTATTCATGAGTCACCACCTAACTCACTAAAGGCTCGTCATTCTTAGCCAGGATAGCAGATGACAAGGTGCAAAAGTGTATGAGCCTCAGATTGTACTGACGTGCACATTATATATATATATATATATATATATATATATATATATATATATATATACACACACACATATATATACATACGTAATTTTATATACATATCTATAATATATGTGAATACACATACATATATATAGTTATATATACATACATTCAATATACACGTGTACCAGTGTTTTAAAAAGCGGTATGTGTTATGCGTTCGGAGAGTTCACCTTATAGAGTATATTCGGTATACGGGAGTATATACGAAAGTATATGCGGTTTTGGATTTTTTTTTATTTAATTATATATATATATATATATATATATATATATTAATCACACAATTGCATATTTAATTTGTAGAATTCTATATTTGAACCCTAATATTTGAGATAAATTCAAATATAAAGTTTCAATGAAAGCTAGACCACCATTTAGAATGCATTTTAGAATAATTTAAGCATAAACTCCAATGAAGCATGCACAGAATGGTTTAACAAATGTTCATCTAAAAATCGTCGAGTAATCGTCCTTATAAGCGGCTAAGTATGTACGGGCCGCATAAGCGGCCCGTTCGGCCTTTTTTTAAAACACTGACGTGTACATATTATATAGACACACATATATAGTCGTATATACATATATAAAATAGAAACACATTTATGTCATATATATATATACAGAGAGAGAGAGAGAGTCAAGCTGGAATACACTCGAGTGTATCTGTAGCGGAATACACTCAAATAGTTCTTCATGATGCAATATTTTTTTTGAAAATATAATCCGTTGATCTTCTTAAACATCTTGTGAATAGCTCATATATAAAATCCGAGCCCAATTGGGCATTTATAGGTCATGTTATAAAGACCACAAAAATATTGCATTTAAAATTAGTTTCGTGCGTCGATTTTGTTGCCCTCGGATGAGTGACTTACACTCATCCAAATGGGCTCAAAATTTGTATGTAGCCTAGTTATACTATGACAATGAAGATCAATGGTTTACATTTTGTCAAAAAATAGTCTTGATATGCAAACACAACTTGAGTGTAGTGTGTGATCTGTACACTCGAGTGTATTCTAGCCTGACTCTGATATATATATATATATATATATATATATATATATATATAAATAATAGAGATATACATAAATCTATACATACAAAATAATTATACACACATGCATATGCACACACAGACACAAGTATATGTGTACATACATACATATAATGACATAAGTATATAAGATATATATAGTTATTAACACACACATATATAATATAAATCTACATAAGTATATACAATTTGGGGTTAATTTGGCCCCTATGAAGCCTAAATTAGGGTAATTTAGGTTGTTTTAGACACACAGACTGAGGCTTACGCCACGCAAATGCCTCACCACCTCAAGCGCCTCGATACGCCTCTCACAAACTGAGGCGCACGCCTCACCAAGGCAGACTCAGGATTAAGCCCGAGGCATACTGGAAACTGCCTCACCTAAAGGCGTACGCCTCTAGCACCTCAAGGCACGTTTTTTAAAATCATGGTTCTCAACTCAACATTAGGATTGGCATCCCCCATGAAGCATGCAGCAACCGACTAGTAGTCATTTAGTGTTTTAGGGTTTTCGTTTGATTGCAGGGACCTATTAGTTATTGCATTTCTGTAAGTTCAAAGTCTTGTGAGTTTGTTTTGATTTTGATACTTGATTCGGTCATTCATAGGTGATTAACCATAGTCGGTGTACCATTAAGGTTTAATTAGAGTTTATATGGAAAATTAGCATTGGGTATTGACTGGGGCAGTTTTTCATTTTAGAAATTATTAATTCAGGAATTGGTTCTCTGTCACTTTGGTGACGCTATGTTACAAGAGAGTGCTCTGTCCCACATTCCCAACATCTTTACTAGAAAAAGGAAAAGGAAGTTGAACCTATTGACAACATAAGACATAGGATACTCCAAAAGGGATTACTAACACATAATCAATTACTCTTCTACATGTGTACCCTCCTAACATTCCAAGATACATAGTGGTTGGAACTCAGTCGAAACAAGGCTCATCCATATCAACTTCCGATAGATACAAAATTATACAACATATTTATTTGTCTAACATTTTGTATCGGCAACTTATTTTCTTAACATAGTTATATATTATTGTTTATATGATTCTTTATATGTTTGTATCGAAAATCAATGTGCAAATGTTATGAAATTAAAAGGTAATCTAGCATATCCACACACCCACAATTCTGAACACGGCCATATCATACACTTTGAAATACCTCATGTATTTATACTCCTATGTATAGCAGCATTTGTGAGAGAGTTTAAAACCAAAGAGAAGATTTCTGATATGAGAAGCATAATTTCCCAACCTAGTCAGTATGTTCTTAAAATTAAAAATAACCTAAAGTTGAAATACATTTTCTCAAAAAGTATATCACAACCAATGTGCCATATTTGTCAAGGTGTGTATTAACACGACCCCAACTATTTCATACCTTAATATGATTAATCAGGTTATTTCTCTGGCTTATAGTTTGACTGCTCCATTAGCTCACGGGCAGTCAGGTGTCCTAGAAAGAAAGTATTGAATGTCTTTTTTATCCATAAATATATATATGTGGTGATTGAGTGTCTGGCATGAATGGGACACTCTTAGCTTTACTCTGGTACACAGTCAATATTAAAATTTTATGAAGTACGATTGATAGGAAATGGGTGTAGAAGTTACAATTGTGGAAAAAGTTAGACGTCCAAGCAAATATATATAGCTAATTACCAATAGGTGTTTCTTCTTTAAGCATCAGCAATACATGAGAGGAAGGAGGGGACCTTGAAAGTGCAGAACCGATGCAACTTAATGCAGATGCCTGTTCAAAAGATTATTCAAATACTGTTAACATTTGAACCATTCAAGAGGTGAGCTAAGAAGCACTGATGCAGTAACTAGAAAACCACATCAATGACCATGATATTAATGTGATCATTTCTAGAGGGAAGGACTTCTGATAAGCTTGCTTTAGTTGATCCAATCAGTGTTGGTAAAAGATCAGCCGGCATCCGAGAGTATCTGATTCAGAAGCATAGCAAATAACTGAAGAAAATAAGCATGTCTAATGTCTCTTCAAAATCCATGATAAACATTTTGGGAGTCTACTTTGCATTAGAAATTGGCATGCAGTTTTTATTATTCCCGTAAAATAATGTCTTAACAACTTGGAAAAACTGAAATCAGAAGGCATGGGTTGTAAACGTATAATATCTATGAAATCAGGACTGAAGTTTTTTTAGCCCAGACACTACCGAGATGAGACAAAATCACCTCAAAGGCTATCACGAAAAATAAGAAACTGCTTAGCCTTGGTAGGATATATTGCAAGCAAGGAAACCTTCAGTGATGAAAAGAAGCATTGTGAAAACAAAGCATTGTCTATCATTTATAGCTATAAGAAACAAAAAAGAAATACTTAGTTTGTTTTCCATACAACCTTCGCAAAAACCACCGTTGACCATTAATCATGAAATACAATATGTGAAAAAAATATGACAACAGAACATAGAAAGCAAGTCAAATTTAGAATCATACGGAGTCACTGATATCAGAAGCAACAAAATTTTGAACAGAAGAGATAATAAACCACTATGAACTTCATGTTGAACAAGGTGTAATACACCTGCAAAAATGATCAAGAACAAAAATTAGTCATGCTACAATAACTGATTTAGCCCCTATCCAGTTTAGTTCTTTTCAAAGCATTTCACTTCCAGCTATAGTTCGCTATTTTGACATTTATAATAAAATGCATAAAAATATCCATGCAACTCTTGGATGATTTGCTATTAAATCAACAACAGGGCAGGGATACAATTTTTGTCAATAAATCAGAACATAGTTCTGAGGAAACAATAAAGATGGTAAAATATAACAACATTTATCTTATAGTTTTATGGATCCAGACTCCCATCAAGGTGGGTTAATCTTGAGATGTTCCAGCATCAAAAAGTGATACTGGACATTATTCAGAAGCCATTAATGCTAGCTTGGTGATTGCTGAAAACTTGGATATCAATAGACACATCGGGAGTTAAGAGTAGAAACACTTTTCCTTATGCAAGACAGGAAAACTCACTGATATTTAAACAGTAGCATCATGAAAGATATATTCTCAGGCAAGCTGATGAAATAGTATTTACTATGTCAATGATGTAGCTAGATATGTCTAGGTCAACAGATGGAAAAATTGTTGTTAGTGTACAGCTTATAAGCAAATAATCAAGGACTTTATTGATAATAGTCAGAGACCTACATGTAATTGTCACACATTTTCTATTCTGTATATCTGAAACATGAGATGGATGGAGTCCCCAAGTTATTTCCTTCTTTCATGTGGTATCAGATCACAGCGAGGCAGATCCAAAACCCTAGGGAAGATCCTCCAACCCTAGGGAGACTTATTGCTCCCTGTTTTACTGTACGGCTACAGCACCATACATCAGGGACTTAGTGCCGTATCCTAAAGGGGAATCAGCCCCTGCCACGGGCCGAAAACCCACTCCCCTAGACCATAGTGGTCTACTAGTGGGAGTGAGGAAGATCCTTCACGGTGCAGGGGGGGTCCCTCTCCCTCAATCTCTTCAAGCCCAGCGACCTGCTGGTGTGAACTTTAAACACCCTAAAGAGGACGACCAGACGTCCATTCTCTTTCAAGATTAAATGTAGAAGTGCGCCCCTACTGCTAATGTCTTGCCCCGAAGGTCACTAGCATAGGTACTTCGAGGAGGAAGCAGTGGTCATTCTCCCTAGCTACTGTAGCCGCGCTGCGCTATAGCAGAGCTGCTACAAAGTCAGCAAAAAGATGGATTTCATCATCAAAAGTCGATTTCAAGGTCCAGGACTGCTACAAAGTCTGCAAAATCAATTTCAAGATCCAAGGCTGCTACAAAAGTCTACAAATATCTTGTTTCAAGGTCAAGGGCTGCTATAAAGTCCTCAAAAATTGATTTCAAGTTTTTTTACTTGTTATTTGGTGTGAAAAACTTTATATTTTTCTAGAATATGAGACTAATTGTCTTACTATTGAGATGATAAAAACAGAGTACAGTGGTTCTCTTTTATAAGACAAGAGAAAGACACATGGTTTAGATATAACCAATGTGGGATAAAACAAGACATAGAAAATAACAAGGAAAAGAGAAAAATAGACTAAGTAAAAACACAGGAAAGTCTATATACTAATAATTTTTATTTGACATCTTTTGGTCAACACAGTCGATAGAAGACCATGATCCAACAAACTACCGGTACGATCTAAAATCAGATCATCACTTATCAAAAACTGAATGAAAAGAAGTTTGCTCAATGGACTCATATGGTTAGAATTTAATGTAAAGGACAAGGTAGGATTAAGCATCTTACAAGGATGAAAATTGACAAGGGCAAAACAAAGAACCCGGATGGAGTCTACTACCTTAGACTTTCCTGCCATGACTGCATTGGCTTCTAGCATGCTCGTAGAAGTGGCATTACAAGCTTAGACATTCCTCAGCTACCAATCTGCGCTATGTTGTTCTAAATTTATGTGTAGTTTGTTTCCAATGTCAGTTCTCTCAACTACGCAAACAGGCTCATGGCACTTTTTGAAGCAAGTTTGGAACTAGTACTAGCGTTGTTTTCACTTAATTCTACAATGTATGGGGACTTTGTGGGATCCAAGGGCAGTCATTGTTTTAGTACTTCAGGTGCACCTAAATTTCCTACGAAAAAGTACATCATGACTATTTGATACCATAAGCTTTATATAAGGTCTGATTTGTTTGTTGTAAGTCATAACTCATAAGTGGCCCGAAATTACTCAAGAACTGAAGTTTCATTTCTGAATTTTCATTACTGGTTTCCTGTAAGCTATGCATTCAAGTTTCAATAAGTCCTTAAAATTCTGTGACACTATTCTGAGCTCTACGAGGGCATTATGTGAGCTTTAACTGATCTTATGAGCACTATGGGTGCATTGTGCAAATGAGGACAATTTATCAACTCAGGTTAATATGCGTTATTAAGTGAGATCAAGTAAAAAGTTGTATATTTTTATTTTTTTCATTTTTTTGAATTATAATTTTATCTTAAAAAAAATAATTGCTAGGTGTCCCTTTACATGTTTCTTGTATAGCTTTGCAGGGTTGTGGATGCGATGTCCACATGTGAGGAGCAGGAGGAATAGAATCAAGGAGACTGTAAGCCCAAGAGAAAGACTAGGCATGCGTTGGTGGGGTGCCTACTATCACAAAGATTATGCTCAAATTTTGCAATTCTATTTATGTTTTAGTTTGATGAACATGTAACCAACATGATGTCAGTATTCCATTATGTACATACTATCTTGAGAAGTGAGAATGTTATATTCATGTGTTGGTTCTGATTCAATTGTATTATTGCAATGTCTCGACGTATGTGATATCCGCATTTTTTACGTGAAAGGACGAGCGCATCTGTACATGTATATGTGATTTCCGAAAATGGGGGTGTCGCTATATCAATGTCTCAAAGAAAGTGTACTCATCAATTTACTCAAAGAAGTTGGGATGAGCTATGCTAAACTTATCTTTGCACCTACCAGTTACTATCGTAAATTTAACGTTGATGATAAAAAATTATCATGAGTGAAAAACTATAAGAAACTGGTTGGAAAGGTTGTTTATGTGACTATATCTCGACCTCCTATCGCTTATGCAATGAGAGTTGTTAGTCAACTTATGAGTTCTACAAAGAGATTACATTTGAAAATTGTTAAAAGAATTCTAAGGTATTTGAAAGATGCATTGGGAAAAGGCCTCATCTATCCCAAGACACAAACACAGCATGGGCCCCAGTTAGTTGGATATGTTGACATTGACTACGTCGGAGATGTGAAAGGCAGAAGATCTATATCTAGCCACTATATACTTCTTGGTGGACTTGTGGAAATTTTAAAGAAGCGAGCAGTCCACACTTGCTCCATCCAACATTGAGGCAATTGATCTACATCTAGCCACGGTAGTGAACAAGTGGAAACTTAAAGAAGCAAGAAGACTATACTTGCTCCATCCAACATTGAGGTAGAATATCGAGCAATGGCTCATGCTTGTTTCGGTCTGCAACTGGTACCGTTCATTAGAATTTCAAGAAACTACCTAATTACCTCAATGTGTGATAATCAAGTTGCAATTGACATAGCCAAGAATCATATCCCATGAGCAAACTAAACATATCAAGGTAGATTATAATTTTTTTCATAGACTTCGGATGTGATATAAGATAGTCACTACTCATGTGCACATAGGAGATCAAATAGCAGATATTTTTACTAAACTTTTGCCTCTTTTCTTTTAATATGAGTAGCAAGATGGGTATGCACAATGTATATACTCCAGCATGTACGAAGTGTTAATAGACTTTTGCTATTTTTGGAACTTTGCCTCTCTCTCACTTCAACATGAGTAACAAGTTCGGTATGCACAACGTGTATACTCCAGCTTGAATGGAAGTATCGAGAGATATATGTTAAATTTCGACCTGATTGTAAATTTACTCCATGCTTACCAAGCCTATATCAATAAACATGGCTCCTCGTCATAATAGAGATTATGTGAAGAAGTCTAATGCACAAAAAATACAGGAGCTGCAAAACAGGCTGATTGGGCCTCTTTGACCATTTAAGACCATCAAACCTTAGCTCCCTAGTAGCTAGGCAGCCAAACACTACCTAGTGCATGGGCAGACAGCGTAGCTAGCAAGCGTTAAGAAGTTGGCTTTAAAAAAAAATACACATTAGAACTTTGTCGATCCAACTTGTCTTCCATTGTTCTATTCATCGTTTGACAGTACGACCAATGTTAGCAAACTCAGACCAACATTACACCTCCTCAACTATGAATATTTGTTTGTATTCATGTCTAGCACACTTTTCATTCGCAAAAGATCATTTATCCAGCCATGTTGTCTAGTTACCCACTTGTTTATTAGTGCTGCATCGACCGTCTATTGTAGTGCATCTTTTATGAAGCAAGACATCTATCTTAAACACATCAACCACATGTTGCAGCGCAATCATCATGTAGAAGTGATCATGTCTCAACTACCAAGTGTCATTCCAATAGTGGTTTTATTGGAGGGAACTACTCCAATGACAATGGTGACTAAGTTGGCTAGATGACTTCTGCAAATGTGTTCTTCCATCTCTAGCTCTAGATGAATGCCAAAGCTCCATATGTTTATTTCTAACTGCACTTACCGATGCGACAATTATCTATTTCAGGGGGGGAGTCTACCCTTCTACGACTTCAATATTATTTACTTAAAGAGGAGTTGACTTGTGTGCTTTGCCTTGGTGTTGTCTTCATCATAGCATGGGGAGAAGTCTTGTTTTCTGCATGTTAACTTCTTAAGGGGAGTGTTTGAGTACTTTGATTATTGCATTGTAAGGTTTACGAGGTTATCTTTTGTATGGTCTATTGTTATATTTTATGTGGTCTGTTTTATCTTAGTGTGATTTTGTTTTGAGTTTCTCTCAACAAGTAAGGCATGTGTTCACCCATTGCGATGGAATGAACTTTTGGGGTATTTGGTTACCTCATGAGATAAGAGAATTTATGAGTTTTTGAAATAGTAGGTACGAATTCACATAGATATATTGTAGGGATGATGTCATGTTCTAGGTTTTATCAACTTTTGAAGTTAAATATGAAATTAGAGATGTCCATGCATTAATATTGTCAAATAATGGTCATTTAAGTGAATTTTGATCATATGAAAGTATTCCAATTCGTTTATCAAAGATTGATGGTCATTTGATTATAATTTTATGTTTAATATCCCTAAGCATGTGTCTTTTTAAAACAATTAGTTGATTGACCATACTATGGAGTTTTGGGACGAGTTTTGTAAGAACGGTGTCTTGAGTGATGTGGAAATTGTGGCCCAAATTTGATGATGCGTGGGTGGTTCTAGAAGAATTATTAAAGTTTGGAATTGATTGAATGATTGATATTTTGATGTAATGACTAAGGTATTTAATACCATCTAGTATAGGTTTTGATGTGATGGAGATGTCACACATAGCCACTAGTTGCATATCAGATTCACATATGAGGTGTCCCAGCATTGGATGCCATTAGACAGTGCAAAGATTGTGACCCTCCTTATAGTTACACCCAGACTGCTGACAGTGACCATGAACTTCGTCATGCTCATTGGTCGTGGCTCAAGAAGTGAAACCAAGCAGACAGATGGCATCACCTCTTGATCCTTCATATTTAGCATTTGGAGGCCATTTGAAAGAGAATAAAAAAATGTACTTTATTGCCTCCACCCATTTTTAAAGTAGAGGGAGGAGAAGAAGAGAACAAAAATAGAGGGGGGTCAAAGGAAAGGGTCAATGGAGTTTATCCTAGTAAGTTCCACACCATCCATGGAGGCTACCGTGACCCACAACGCTGAGTATATCAGATTTAGAGGAAGGGTTCAAGGATAATTTGCAAACGTTATCCAATGCAGTAAGAGGTAGTGATCGAGTTTGTCGAAGAGTTCCAACGCTATTGGAATCGTTGGCACGAAGAACCATCGCATGGAGTTGTACCACCCCCTTTATGGCTCCACCACAACAGTTGTGGATGGTGGTAATCTCATGAAAATTGAGATTTAGAGAGGTCATCAAGGAGCTATAAAGCAATTGAGGTCCTTCTAAATAGTTGAGGTTGATAGAAGGTTTAGGAACTGGCAAGGAGCACCCTTACGCCTCTAATTACATACTGAAAGTTAGAATCTTTGTAACGGTTGCGAAAGCAAGACAAGGTAGTGACACGTAGAACAAAAGAAAATAATGTGATTGCAATTCGAGATAGAGAGAGGGAAGAGAGGGCAGGGTGGGTGCCTAGTTTGGAGAACTAGACAAGCCCATGTCAAACCGAGCGGCTCATTTGGATCAGCAAGATAGGGCGCAGCTACCATGTGGGCGCATGGCAACATCTGGGCTGTCGAAACCAAAGAACCAACAGGCCAAGTTGTTTCCCAAATAGGTAATTCATCCTAAAATTCTAGAAATGTATATTATATTAGAAATTACAATAAAATCGCTTAAGTGATCAAATGATTCTCTAAAAAAAGTTGTGAACTCATAAAGATACCTACTTTCATACGGTATCATAAAATAAAAGGTTTGATATCTAAAATATAATGATACCATGTGATTCATGTATAATAAATTATAAACAATAGAACAAATTTGTGGGAATACATTAGGAGCTCCATGAACATGTATAGAATCCTTATGATTCCATAGATGTGCATGTTTAGAATTGTCCACAAGTAAGGAAAAGGCTAATCGATATATTTGATAAAAGGAATCCTCCTCCTTTATATAGGAGAAAGGGGGAAGCATACTAACATAAACTAAACCCTAATGGGCCAAGACGTACTTGGGCCCATAATACAACGAGTCCAAATAACATAAGCAAATAGACTCTCTAACACTCCCCCTCAAGCTAAAGCTTGAGAGAATCCCAATTCAGATTGGAAACAGAGAGGCACTAAAAACAAAGACAGAATAAAACGATAAACCAAGCCCATACAAGAAGTTTTCTCCCCCTCAATATTACAATAACTCAAATACTCAAGCACTCCCCCTCAAGTAGATACTCCATAGAAGGCAAGTAGGTCACAGAAGCTTCTTGATCATAATGGTGTTATCTGGAGCAGAAGTAAGCAGTAAAGCATCATGGTCTTCATCGCAGTCGCTAATGTCGTAGTTAAGAGAGAGTTGGATCACAGTTCCCAGAGAATGTTGGGTCATAGCACTAGCAGTAAATGTGCTTACAAAGCATGGACAGATCAACGTGCAAACAAAACATAGATATAGCAGAGAGTGTTGGAACACAGTAGCAGAAAGTGAACGTGCACAAGGCACGGACAATGTCAACGTGCAAATAAAGCACGGACAAAAAACTAGAAAGTAGAGTCGACGTAGCTAGATAGAATACCATGAGGGCAAATCAGTAGCCAGCAAACAACTTCAAGATGTAGTAGTAGAAATTGAAGCTCCAAAAACCACACAAATATATAAAGCAGGAAGATCATCATAGATAGCAACAGAACTAAATATCATCTCTTCATCTTTTCCTCTTTTCTATTTCTCCCCCTCACACAAAAATAAATATCATCTCTTCATCTTTTCCTCTTTTCTATTTCTCCCCCTCACACCAACCACGGAGAAGGTCAAGGGTTGGGGTAGACAAACACAAGTTCCATTGGATTCAGCGAATCAAACAAAAGAGGTGCAAATGGTGTAAAAACCTCACACATAATCGATATCTAGACTAGGGCTGGCAAAACCTGACCCGACCCGCTCGACCCGACCCGACTAAACTGGGTCTGGGTCATGCATTTTTTGACCCGACCCGAAAAGACCCGAACCCGAAAAACCCGAAATTAATTACGGGTCGGGTCCGGGTTTAACATTGTCGACTCGAAAAACCCGATAGACCCCATATTCTTTCTAATATAATATCACCAGTCTATTGTGGTGTGCAGTCGCGGACCAGAGAAAACCGGACGAACCATAGGAAAAAGAAGGGAAACCGAGCCAGAGGCCAAAACCGGCAGCAAATCACTAATAGATTGTAGTCTAAACCTAATGTGAAATCCCATTCACACACTACCCGGTCTATCGTCGTTGTTTGTATCGCGTCGCGCACACACAGACACAGTCGCCTCCAGGTCCTGGGTGTTGCCACTGTTCGGTTGCCCCCCACCCCCCGAATCCCCGACTGGTGACTGCTACGATTTGCAGGTCCTGATCGTCGTCGCCAGAAGTCAGGTCCGCGTCGTCGCCGGAAGTCAGGTCCGCGCAGCCACTTGTCTGCTTGGCACTCGGTTGCTCCACGAAGTGTTGGTGGTTTCTTTGCCGCTGTGTTGCTATGCTATAGTGTCGCAGTGCTTCTACATGTTGTGCCGCTGGACTTCACTGCATTCTCTCTTGCAAGCTTCGCAATTCTGCAACCAACTGATATCAGTCTTCTAATCGGCTCGATTAGCAAATGCCAGACCAAGCTCTTATCTAATTCCGAGAAGAAGTTGGATCCTTGGACATTGTGTACTCCGAAATGCAGGTCAGAGGTCACCTTTTATTCTTCATCTCGTTTAAGTTAAGCTTATGGACATACTTGTTCCTTCCGTTCCAGCCCAAGCATCAAATCTGTAATATATGCTCTTCTTTCTCTTCAGCTTTCAATGCTTGTTTGGTCTTCTTCTTGAATACATTGCGGCAAAGGAGTCATTTTTGTCTTTGTGGCTGTCGTGCCATTCTGAGATTCCTGATTGTTGAGGTGCTAGGCTGGCTACTATTAAATATCTCTACAAAACAGGAAGCCCCAACTTCTTTATCTCCAGTTCTCCACGAACTGTAAGGTTTCTTTCTTCCTTTTAATTTTTTATCATGAATGCAGGTTGATAGTTGAAGACATGAAGATCTTCATTGATTTGTGTTGTGTGGTTAGAGAATTTAATATTAGTAGGTTTGGAAGTTTGTTATGTTCTTCGATTTGAACGTTTGTTATGTACTTGAAGAATTGATGTTATTCATTATGCTTTGAAATATTGGGCATGTCATGACTTGTGATTGGGATTGTAAACGAGAGTAAAGACTTGTTGCATGTTTATATATCTTGCTTTATTAAGTTTGTGGCTGTATGAAAGGCAATGCTTTTTCAAGAACGCAAGTGCATGTTTAGCCCAAATGCTTATTTTTTATATAAGTGTTGAGATTCAAGAACGTAAGTGCATGTTTTGCACATATGCCTTTATTTTATAAAAGCTGAGATTCAAGAACGTAAGTGCATGTTCTGTAGTTTGTACATATACTTTTATAAGTATATGACGTCCATTTTGATAGGTCGTACAATCTTACACGTCAATGCTATCATATATAGTATTTATTTACCAAATGGTGGCTAATAGAACATAATTTCCAGCAATTTCAGGTCTGTATTTTTGCAGCAATTTCGGGTCGAATTTTCGGGTTTTCGGGTCCAAACTTTCAAAAAATCGAATTTTGGGTTTTTCAGGTTAGACCCGCAAATCCTATTTTCGGGTTCGGGTCAGCTAAGGTGAACCCGAAATTAATTTCGGATCGGGTTCGGGTCCACTGTTTTTTACCTGACCCGAAATGACCCGAATTAGAACCCGCTCAACCCGGACCCGATTGCCAGCCCTAATCTAGACCATGGTGCGCGGATTATCCAAAGGAGGCAGCCATCTTAACAATATAGCAGCAATAGCACTAGAGCAGTAGCAGTAACATAAATAAATGGCACCAGTAGAAGCAGCAAAAAGGAAAATCGCAGCAATGCATTTGCAGCAGCAGTAGAGGGCTTAAAGGCCAAACTATCTCAAACCAGTAGCAAAAAAGGAGAGCACCTCAACAAGGAAAACGTCAGGAAAAAAATACAGTGCAGTAGACACACTGCTACAGTACCAGTGGCAGCGTAGAAGTTAGAAAATGAAACTCCAGCTCATTCCACAGACATATGATGGTTTGGCAGCTAGGTAGGAGATGCTCAAGACATAGACGACCCAAATGGAGCAGGTCCTAAGGAGAGGCGACACCTTGGTAGGCTGTAATGGAGCCAGAGATCAAGAGCCGGGACAGGCCTGTACAGACGGCAAAAAGAAGATGCAATAACTCCTTCTCCAAGGCATGTAGAAGGCCCTCTCCCCCTAGGAGCCACTAAGGGGCTGAGGAAGAGAAGGGGGCCACTGGAGGCAGGCAGAAACCATGAAGGAGAGGGTTGGAAACTCCTGAAATCCCGCCATGCTTTAGTAGCGTACTATAGCAATACGTCAAAATTGAAGGAATAAGAAACCATGTGCAGTAGCAAATGAAAGGGAGCATCAACAACAACAAAAAGGAGAGGAAGGAGCAATAGAAGTTACAGAATGAAAGAGTGTACATGGCATGCGGGCGGCCAAGAAAGAAGGGGTGGCCGCCCGTCGGTTGTGGCTCTCTTTTCTCCCTTTTACTTGACGGCTAGGGTTTTGGATCTCTACTCTGATACCATGTCAGTAAATAAAAGGCTAATCGATATATTTGTTAAGAGGAATTGTTACAACCTCAATTTTGCATATGTTTTCATAATTAAAATGTAATATTTTTATGAATATGGACTTAATTGAAAAGGTTGTATGTTTTGCTTCAAAGAAGGGATTTCTTTGCAAATCTCCCTTTTGATAGGAATTTCGTGGTTCCTATTATTAGATTAATCCAATAATGGATATAAAGGAGAAGAAAAGAAGAAAAGTCCAGATAATGGATATTAAGCAAAGTATTTATGAGAATTATATAGTAATCTCTAGAAGGTGGCATTAATGGCCATAATTGAGTAAATTTCGTTTATATGTGATTTCTAATGGAAGAAATAGGAAAAGAGGAAAAAGGAAATAAAAGATAAAGAGAAATCTTTGAAAAGAAATCTTTTAATAAAGAAATGAGTAAGATAATGAGAAATAATGGATGTGGATGCATCTAGAAGGATAATAAGCATCCTTAAAAAGGAATTTCAAAATATTAGAATTTATTGGGGTCCAAGGAGTCCCAATGGAGAAGAAGAAAGAGAAAATAGAAATAATACAAAAGTCTTAATATGAGGATAATGTGCTACAAAGTTAATGACTTGTTGGTATTATCAAAAAGAAATACTATTTGCTATAAGGAAGTAAAATTTCGTAGCCAATGGATTAAAAGCCAACACAAAGGAGATAAAGGAGATAAATTTCAGATTTCCTAATAACTAAGGAATATGGATTATCAAGGAGATAATTTAAAAGAGGGATAATATACCTAAATAAGGAAAATAGGTTTCCTAATGAGGAAAGGCTTTGTTTTCTTCGTGGGCAAGCATGTTAGGGCATGGCTATCCTCCCCTATATAAGGGTTGAACCCTTAGCCGAGTCCAAGAGGATCCCATGCAACCCACTCTCTCCTTCTTCCTTGTTTTCGTTCAAAACCCTAATCGAGAAGAGTAGAGCTAACCCTGGAACAACGAGGGGCTGTGGAGGAGTTACAATGGAGGCGTGTTGCTCCCACGACACCAAGGGGATGCTCGGTGGTCATCCCTTCACCCTATCTCATGCGCAGTAGCAGCAGCATGGCTGCAAGGTCGGCCGCATGTTGCAGACTAGCAAGCTTGAAACTGGCCGCGTTGGCCGCGATCTGGAGGTGCCTCATGTGCACAAGGATGCGGCGGAGCTAGGGCGGCGGTTGGCGGCGACTTTCGAGACCTAAGGAGGAGAGGGCGGCCCCGCGCAGGGCTGCAATCGGCGGCCGCTGTGTACGTCGGGAGGTTGAAGATGACCTAGGGCCGTTGGACGGATTTGCCCCTCCGCACTGTGCTGAGTCGGCCACTTACGCAAGGGCAGAAGCGTCTTTTCGTTATGTTCTCGGCCGGCTGCGTATTGCATGGATTTGCTAACGTGTCAGCATCCCATTGGTCCAAGTAAGTGAATTTTGTAAAATTCGTATCTAATTATTGGTAGCTCGGATTGATACATGTAATATATGAATTTTGCTCAGAAAAACGTGAGGAATACATTAAAAATAATTTTAGAGCCTAATTCCTCTTGCAATTCGAGAAGTAGTTGCAGTTATCAACGTTAATGCATTAATGATTAAGAAATCCTAATCTATGATGATTAATGAATTGGGAAGGGTTATGTGGATGTTTAAAGTTGATATTAACATGTTGATTATAAAAAGGACACATTAGATCGAAAAGGATGATCTTTATGTGTAATCTGATTAATTTAAGGTTCCATGTACATGAATATGTTTTAATGGGCCTTGAAACCCTAATTTTGGTAATTATGACTCTTAATGGCTTTAATTGTTCAAATTCATGAATAAAGCTGAGATATGACGATTCTAAGCTATTCTAAGTATAAAAGTTTCTATTTGTGGATAAATACCCTTAATTTGGTAATTAGGGTTTCCTAGTGGATTAATGTGGAATTAGTGATAAATAGAGTTCATATATGAATTGAACTATAATGAATTATGAGTTGTTAATCCGGAAGAAACCAAAGATGATAATTGGCCTTAATGATCGTGTCATAACTTAAAAGGATAAAGATGGTAGTTTTAGTGTAAAAGATGATATATTAGACTTAATTGACTTTCAAGTATGCCTATGATGTTGAAATTAGGGTTTGGGAACTAAAAGGGCATTAAAAGTGATAAATGTGTTATGGAGACTAAAACCCTAACAAAACCCTAAAGTTGGCCTAGAAATCCTAAAGTGGAATCCAAGTCAATCTTGAGAATGTTTTGAATAAAACAATGACACTTGGATGTTATGCATTAATTTCAGGATATTGTTGATTGTTCTTGATTATTATTGCTTGGACATCAAGTTACTCTGGATCAGGTATGTGGTTACGCTTATGGTTAAATCGCTTTAGTTTCACGATGATTCCCGAAGTTTTGTCGGTTGCTTGGAAAGCTTGGATGACTTTTATTTCATGCAACTATAAAGTGACTATGACTATCACCATAAGTATGTGTACATGACTAGCTCAGATCCTGGTCCTCCTCTGTGGTTTTGCTACTGATGAAAAGGGTGACCTAGTGCATGGTTTGCCTGTTAGGTAGGACCATCAGGTTATCATGAGTTAGTGATTGGGCTACCTATGGGTAGTGTCATGCGACTCTTCAAATGAGTTAGTGATTGGGCTACCTATGGGTAGTGCCATGCAACTCCTCAATCCTAGATATTGATCTACCTGTTAGGTAGGATCACGCGGGGTTAATTGGGATCTACCATAGGAGAGGTAGTATCCATGTCCACTGTAGGGACAAGCGCAGAGGTTAGGGTATGTACGGATTGAGTAGTTATGTTTAAGATGTAAAGTTTGCTTGCTAAACTATAATTGCTTGCAATATGTTGTTACAGATAATTGCATGATTATTGTTTCCCCCACATACCGGCATATTCATTTATGCTGACCGACGTTTTGTTTGTCGGCATTTTAGGTACAAATTGAAAAGGACAAACAGTAAAGTGGCATATTGTGAAATTAAGAAATAAAGTGCAAGGAGGATTAGTTAGAATAGATTCCAGAGGTGGATAGAAGTTAGATATCCAAGTTTTTGAGAAAAAAAAGGTATGCAAAGTTTTATTTTTATTCCAACTTTCAGTATAGTCATGGTAGAATTTAATAATTATTACTTATTATTTGTCGAACCTTTGATCCGGAAAATTGGGATAACGGCTCTGACCTCTTGGTCTCCCTTAATTGGGGGTTACCGAGAGGCGGGGTCGTTACAGGAATCCCCCTCCTTTATATAGGAGAAGGGGGAAGTGTACAAACATAAACTAATCCCTAATGGGCCAAGACCTACTTGTGCCCATAATACAAAGAGACTAAATAACATAAGTAAACAAACTCTCTAACAAGTATGAAACCATGTAATTTGGCATAATGTAATAATTAGCTCTAATAACCATAAATTATAATGTAAATACAACTATGCTCAATAGATTTTAGAATCTTATGAATATCTTCACATAGGTCTATGGAACACAATATGTAAGTCTGATATCAATACAATGACCTAAGTCATGTTATATGATGATGACTAATATATTATATTTAACCCTAATATAATCAATGCTTCTAATATTACGGATTAATGCATAATAATGGAATTGGAATAGAATGTTCAAAGGTTAATGCTAATTTGGAATATGACATCAGTACCATAATTCCATGATAAGAGAAATGATGATGAGGATACATAAATCACCTAAGCTAAAACCAAAAATGGAGCTTGCTAAGTTTAATGATGAGAATTTAATGCATGTAATGTAATCTTGTCTTAATTATAGGTTGAACAAGGTTGTAGTTTACCTCAGGATTATGTGATGATAATTATACTTGACCTACTATCTGATATGGTTGGATTATATGTGTACAAAAGACTTGGCATATGATATCGGATGAAATAAGTGTGCTTATATGTGACCTTGCTTGATTATCCATAGATATAATTTTGAACACATGAAACATAATATATCACATCCATTTTATGAAAGCGCTAGCTCTTTGGTAGTGCAGTGCTTAAAAGTGTCCACTCTTTGGTAGTCGGTCACATTGTACACATGCTTTAACTCTTTCGTAGTAAATGATAAGGCCTTAAATCTCAAACTCTTTGAGAGTCCAGAGAATGCAATTCACCCTAAGTCGATCGATGCATCGATATAACTGGGAACGTGCCTAAAATATGAGTTAATGTTTTGTCGATGAAGATCGTTGTCAAAATTTCTTTTATTATGCATAATACTACCAAGTCATATTTCATATTGAAATGATTTACTTGATGCATACTCAGCACAACTAATGTTTACCACTTTAAATGATTTTCGACGATGTTGATATATGAATATGACCATACGGAAGTTTGATAGTATGCGACTTGTGTGGCGAGCAGTTGTACTTGTACCGGTGGACCTATTGTCTAGAAATCCTATTGTAGATGTAGTACGTGAATATGTAAAAGTTTATCATTCAATGTGTAATGCAAAGTTGTAATAATTCTCTCCATAATAACATGTGGAATGGTGAGGTTGTGTATGATGGCTTGTTTGTTGTGCATGTGCATATAATACTTATGTTGCTGCATGAGTATGTTTTTCCTTCTGACGTCCTCTTATTTTTCTTCTTGGCCTAGTGTGCGGTGTTTAGAATCGGGATTCTCACTTAAGTGAGGGTTTCAATTTGAACGTTGCATAACAGGTAAAGGCATTGAAAATATGGGGACGTCATACCCTTGCTCCAACTGTGTGTGTGGTGGTGGTGGTTGGGGGGGGGGGGTATTGAGTTCTTAGTTATTGAGTTTATTATGTATTTGGGCCTAAGTATTAGATTTGAGTCCAAGTTACAAGAGTCCCCCTCTCCTATATATAGTAGGGTTTCGGCTAATGGAAACATCCCATTGCCTCCTACATTAATTTAGACAATATATTATCTCAAACAAACATAGCAACCTATTGTAGATCATTATAACAAAATCTGCATCCTTGATATAAAATAGATGCATTATCAAATCCAACAAGTTTCAATTTGAGCTACAAGTATCAAAGTTAATATTTGAATGGTAAGAAATGGTCACCTCGATGTATTTGCAACAGAATTTGGCCAAGAGAGCTAGAAAGTGTTGTAAATGACCCACATTTCAAGAAGTCCTTGTACTCAGACACTTGAAGAAAAGTAGATGAATTTCCTTCCAATATAGAAGATAAAGTAGAAGCGGCTGCAATTCTCACCTGCGTTATGCACACAAATAAAAGGTTTCCTAATAGACGTCAAAACTACAATATCATGGTAAAATTCATTGTTTCAGACAGAGAACTCTTAATTGCACAAAATATCACAAAAGAATCAATTAACCTATAATAAAAGGGAGTATGATGTGTGTCAGTTTAGCTATTCCTTTGTTAGCATCTATTGTTAGTCAGATAGATTCATTGTTGATTAAGCAATTTGTTTGCAGCTATCATTGTTTAGAACTACAACCTTTTTGTTTATATTGGGACAAATGGCACCCTACAAATAAATTTTATGTGGTGAATGATGCATGCTTAGCATCCAACAACTTGTGTGGTTGCACAAAGAAAGTGGAGTCCCTAGTTTGTCAGTCAAGCTACTAGCTTGCTAGGTTGCATGCAGTCTCCTAGCTTGCCCGCCTTCTTGAACAATATGTTGGTCTGTTTGTCCTATTTGTCTATATGCTTTTAGCACGTCAAACCACCTAGAATTATGTTCATTGCCACTCATGATAACATTGGTTGTTGGTTATGAGTGCCGAAAAATAGATTTAAGTTGGTTCATGGTCAAGTAGTAATCCAGGCATGCAAACCTACCCAACTTGAAACCAGCCCGGAATCGTATTTTTCATAGTGGTAAAATCAAAACCAGACATGTCAACAAGAGAGAGACCACCAGTTTATTTTGCTGCTCATCCTACTTGCTTGCATGCTATTTGATTGTTTAGTTTTCTTATTTGGCAATCGGCTTTGGAGAACCTTGTTTTCTCTCTTTTTTCGTTCAGCTAAAATTACATGTTCATTGCAACTCACAATTATGTCAATTAGGAGTGTCAAAAAATCAATTTGGGTTAGTTCTGCGACAGCCAAGCATCTGAGTTGATGCAAAACCGCTAAACCCAAAACCGACTGTATTTTTGGCGAAGTAGTACAATACGAAGCAGACCCAACTTTGTGATGTCTAACTAGGAACCAAACCTAGGTTATACATAGTCTTCTGTGCTTATTCAAATAATTATTTGATAAGTACTATAGTGATGCATGCACAATTATGTTTTATTATTGTATTATATTATAATATAACTTTGAATGATATGAATTCCTTTAGAAGTTAGCTGTCTGAATTTGTCAACCTAGAACCTAACCAGATTGACAACCACCAAACCCAGATATGACTTCTTCCAAACCCGGATCTAGCATGATTGACAAATTCTAAATCCAAAAGTTGTATTGTTTGGCAGCCAGCCTTCGGAAAGTCGACTGGGTTAGGTTCATGGGTTCTAAAGTACCTTTGACAGCCTTACTCACAGTCTCACACAGACCTCTCAGCCATATTTATATCATTCATTTACACTATTGTATTAAATAATAGAATATATGTTATCTTTATTGACATGAGCAACAAATCAAGCATGTTTACAATGTAATCTTTAATTTTATCATATTATCATATGCGGTTTTAACATGTGTGATATTTTATTGTGCAAACTCAACAACCACTCACTTGCTTAGCATGCGCTTTTAGCTAGTAATATCAAAAAGAGCAATAATTTAGGTTTAAATACCTTCAGTATAGGATCAAAGAGCAACACTGTCAATATTGTCGCTGAATTCTTCCTGAAATATGCATATATAAGACAAGATCTACTATATTCCAATTAAAGAAACAAAAAGAGAGATGACATTTACCGCTGCTGCAAGACATCATTAGTGGGCAACAGAATTGTCAGCATTGAAGTGACTGATTTGGGATCAGCATGACAAAGATCCTTCAAACACAGGAATAGCAAATGAGAGTGTGACCAGTTACAACATTGTGCGATCATGACGTGTGCTATCTATCACAAATCAAAAAATATATTGTAACTAAATTAGGACCAACTTGACAAAGATTTCAAGATCAAACATAGCAAAACCAAATTTGTCGACATCCGCAGTTACAAAAACCGGCCAAATTATGAAGCAAAGCCTAAGTACTCAGCTATGAAGTGCACAGAGATAACAAGACAAAGAATTGAGGCATTATAGATATAACATGCTTCTAACATCTTTCTATAGGTGTGGGCCGATAAATGACTGGCCAACAAAATTGAGCTTGTCTCCTTCAGAATCAATGTCTGGCTAGTACTGATACAAAAAGATGCACAAAAATAATGCTTCTTTTTCATACTTGCAAACAGAAAGCCTGCTTGATCCACACAAATAATCCAGCTTCGGAAACTTTGAAAACCAAATACAATTAGAAGGCCATGAAGTAGAAATGACTCCAACAAGCAAAGGAGTGAAGAATATCGAACGTAAACTTGACCAGGTATGGCATATCTATACAATAGTTGTATATTACCCCAGATAAAAGCCATATACTACAATTAACCGATTATGTATATTCCCTTCTTTCTATAAATATAACCTACGTATACTCAGAAAAGAATATCAAATGTTGGGAAATTTAAAATACAAACCGCATATTAAGCGATTCAGCACGATAATACAAGAAAGGGGGGCTATATATACAGCAACTAAGAGAGGATTGTCTTTAATGTTTTGTAGAATGCATTGAGACAATATGCATTTGAAAAAATGTAGACCGAGTTAAGGAAATTAGAGAAAGGATTACTAATATAACATAGGGAATCAACTAAGTGAAGAGAGATCTTATTTCGCTGCAACTTCAATAAATGAGACAACGCAAACCCAAATGGAAAAGGGCCCATGCCGTTCATCTTATATTGCCCCTTGAAAACAAAACTGCTGCAATATAGTTGGGATTGAAGTAAAGTAATATCAGTGGTGGTGCTGTTATAACTTTTTGGAACTATAACATGCCATTATATTTTTTGGAGGGGTTAAAACCATTTTTTCCTTATCCTTCAACAAATTTCAAATAATCATAACAAACAACTTACAAGAGAAATTCAAGACTGTTATAGCAAACATGAGCTCTTCTCTTGCCCTCACCCTGTTAAGAACTCTATTTCAAGAGAGCACACAAAAAAGCAATTTGTTTGTTCAATCCAAACTATAGCCCTGACCACAACTCTATCTTGAAGATTGACACTTACCATAATAAGGCTCCAGTGTAGATAACCTACCTAACAACCTTAGTTCTCCTTATTTAATTAACTTAGAAACTTTGACAACCTCCTACTTCAATGAAAATAATGAAAAAAGCCTATAATCATAATCATCTTCCCATGGCTTTCCCCCAACCAACATGCAACCACAGCCGCCACACTCCCTCTTCTATTAGAACCCTCAAGTCCTCAACTCCCATCCCACACTCCTTTGGTGTTGTAGCTAGCAGTGGCAAGCAGTGTGCTCGTGTGGCCTTAGTTAGTTATGGCAGCAATGAAGATACTGGAAAGAATGGCGAGGTGTGAAAGAAGGAAGATCGGGAAAAAGAAAAAGGCACAGAGTAATGGAGGGAGGATAAAAATAGGATTGTTACCTTGATTGCACAGGAGAACCAAAGTCATCTGATCAGTCACATAGATGCTCTCATCTGCATAGCCTCTTCTTCCTCCGATCCATTACTCCATTAGAGAGTCATGTGGATAGAACTCTCATATCCATTTACCTCCCCTCTTCCTCTCCTCTTCCCTCCATAGAGGGCAAGAAGGGGAGCCATGCAGCAGGTGAGATGTAAAAGGAAGGAGGGGTCTTAACTAGGGTTGGCAAAATCAAACCTGAACCAATCAGACTCGATAAAAGGATTAGGGTCTACGATTTTGGTGTGGCCCCAAACTGACATGAAACCTAGAACTCAAAATTAACTTCGGATGGGTCAGGGTTTGGGCTTTAGACATGATTGACCTATAATTCATAATTACTTAGTGGTTTGGGCACATTGCTGACACGCTTAAACTATGTGGGAACCCGACTAGACTAGTTCATCGACATGTTTGTTATGGAAACAAACTTCACATTACAAACCCCCTACGACCTGGGAAGACCCCACAGCTAACGCCTCTCCCCATGCCATACTAATAGCCAACTCCTATCAACATTGTCATTGCCTCTTCATATTATTGCTTTTTCCACCTGTAAGTGCCATTGTGTCCCAAAATTGTCATTGCAACCACGGGGTCTGCCAACAATATAAGCCGCGAGCAGCAGCACTGAAGCCTTCAACCCAATATCTTCTTCTTGAGGTTCTTTTACAAACATCTCTGCCGCACACACTAGTCATAGTCGTTCCCTGTGCTCCAACTTGACAAGGATGTTGTGTACCCCTTATGCTAGATTAACCAGTGCTATGGTCACATGTCCCTCTTGAACTAACTATTAAATTGTCAAGTCTCATATCATGCACAGATAGAGACTGCAGAACTTCTGTAATGAAATAGGGTTTGGTTCTTTATGGAGAAAAATGGCACAAGTGAGGAATAAAGTGGGTCATCACATTGCTTTCCACACCCCAAAGCAAGGGCTATGAATATTTGTTTTGGGGCTTAATTTATTTGTTCCCCATTCATTATCAAAACAGTTTTTAGTTTCAAAGAGCACCTAGACTGAGGGGACAACTCTTATTAAAAATACCTGAATACAAGCAAGAGCTGTCACTCTGGCTTTAGAGCTTCTAAATCGATCCTCATCTTTAGCATATCCATCACTGTCACTTTGCTCTGAATCAGATGATGAGAAACAGCATGTTGAAGGATCTCCTATAGACAATCTTCTAAAATCGCGTGATTGTGTATTCCCCTCTCTTCCGCGCAGGTGGGGTGGTATGTATGCACCATCAGAACCTCCTTTAGAGCCCAGTGAGCTGGACTTCATGTCCGGAGAAGACATCTTATTCTTAATTGAACTAGTTGCAGGAAATACATTAGATCCTGGCACCCATCCATACATGAAAAACATCTGCAGCGCAGCTACTAATCCTGCTGCCTTGCAATAGCAAAGAAAAACTCGTTCAGTAACAACTGCAATGAATGGTCAAATAAATTGGTTTACGCTGTAAAATTTTTAAAAGACAAAGAACACAGATGTGAAGAACATACATGTTCGGAAAGGGAACCTTTTGGCTCCGAAAGAAGCATATGCAGACAATGCAAAACAGCAGTGCAATACCTGTAAAATCATGAGCAAATAATTTTCCCAACTTATCTCTTTTGGAGAAGACATGATAAAAATAGATACAAGTACCTCGACATGGTCGGACTTTCAAAAAGCAAGTTCTTGGATGCAAACATATCCAGCATTTTCCTTAAAACCTAAGAAATTGAACCAATTACATATGTTGCTCAAAACATCGTTCTATCTGGTGCTGAATTTTCATGGAACACTTAGAGCCTGCTTGTGATTGGTATATGCTCAAGTTATTCCTTGACAGCACAAGGTGTTGAAAATAACAAAAAGGGACCATCCCTCAGAATATAGGAAGAAGTTATTCCACATTACTAAGTTATGCCTAGTCTAAGCAGGAATAGGGAGGAATAACTTTCATAGACACTCACAAGTTCCAATTTCAGTCAATGTCATACCAGCTATTTCCTATTTTTCACCTAAACATTTTTTCCAATTTTATATCAAAATACCATTGATATGACTTATCCCAATTTTTTCCTATACCATGCACAAACACACCCATGAAGGATTGTGGATTATCCCGCAACAAAGTCATAGGAGTCATATGTGTGAACCTTCACTGCATCCACCAATATCTATGAAGCATTGACATATTTCACAATTAAGCACAGTCTCACACTCAGTGACCTTTTGAAAAAAAAGTGTTTTACATCGCATGTTAAGGTCGAATAACTCCTAATTACTAAATAATATACATAATTTGCGCATATGACGTTGTATTTGCATTTTTTACTTTATAAAATGAGTTTTTCCAGCTTTTTCATTTTCTGTTGTATCTTGTGCTCTACATTACAATAGAATAGCAACAACTCACACCCTTGGTTTAGATGATCTCGTGTAACAAAACGTTTAGTTGATCTCATGTAACAAAACATTTAGTTATAAACTCTAGATTCTCATCTTATATGGTTTAGTTTAGTGCATAAATCTTAAGGTGTTTGGTTCTAAATGTTCTCCTGTCAATAGGTTATACATCTATTTTTCTAATCAAAACAACCATTTAACTCTACTTATGTGGGTAGGTGGTTGACACACTCACATACATACATGCATGAATAGTCCTTCAGGATTTTTCATTGGAGCCTCATATTTGTATGTGATAATAAAGTCTTAAAACTACACGCACACACATGAGCACATTCAGATCAAAATAGTTCGAGGAAAATAACTACCTCAATCATGCTTTGCCACAAGTACTGAGGAATCAAAGCTCCCATCTTTGACAATGTATCCCCGATTATAGTAAAAGATATATGATGGACCTCCAACAAGCTGTGGCATCTAGGTCTTCTACTTCCAGAATCAAATGCTTTCAAATATGAAGCATCTAAAGATGAAAAATCAGCAAGCTCTATTGGTATGCATGAAACAATATGAAGAAGAAGTTCAATCAGTTGTGTGTTCTCTGAATCGGAGCACTCTCTTCCATGAAGTTTCACCATATATCTGGAATCCAACAAAAACCGTTCTTGAGTATTAACAACATCCATAACAACATTACAAATATAAAAATCAAAATGTGAACCCGAAGTTTTTGGAATTACAAATTCTAACAGCATTAACTAATGTCACACTAGGTAATCTCGATTAGCATTTCAAATTCATAAGATTATGTTCTTTCAAAGTCTTTGCCCTCAAGAAGAGTTGTTTCATTCTATATGGGGTGTGGTGCGCTGTTTATTGGAATATGTCCAGGGAACAGAAGATAGAGACTTATCTTCCCATGTATGAGGCATTAAAAAGGGCTATGAAGATTACTTCATCATCTCATGCTCAGTGGTCCTTGCTGCCAGTGAGGATGAGAGGTAGTCCTTGGGATTTCCAAGTTTTTTCTGTAATATATGTGTTCCTTCCCTATGCACTCACATTATCTTAATGACTTGAGACCTTTCTTCCTCAAAACAAAATGTCTTCCCACACTAGACAACAGCTATAAGTGTCTAAGCCGAAATCTTCACACAGAAAAGCAAGAAATATTAATACTATTATGTTATCAAAGACTCAATTTAAATCAATGGAAAAAAAAAAATCAAACCCACAATATTAGCAACAATCATGATCATACAGTATATATTACATCAATAAAGCAGAAATAATAGCATCACATAGGTCTTGCGACCAACACAATTCTCAAACAGCAGAAGAAGAGCAGATATGAGCTACCCGCATAGGGGCAAAGGAAGCAGCAACCAGATCCAAATAGATCCAAGGAACTCGCATCGGGACAGAAGACAGCAGCAACAGATTTGGATCAACAGATCTGAGAAACCCACATAGGGGCAGTCAGTGAAATGAAAAACGGCCTGAGCGGCCGATTAATCGGCCCAGCACCCAAGCCGTTTAAATTTTGCCAAAGTCACCAGATAACCGTTTTTTTAATTAATCGGCCGTTTTTTCCGTTTTTTGCCCACTTTTTGGCCTTTTTTGTCCTTTTTTTTAAATTTTGCTGTACACCTGTAACTTTATATAAACTATATGGTCCCAAGTATTATTGACTATAATATATTAAACTTATATACATTAAATATCCTATGATAAGCCTAGTTCTAATATAGAATGCATACTTTGTATGCAAGTTGGGATAATAGGGTACTGCTGTAAAGTGTAATTTATACAAGTAAAATATATGTAACTATTATCTAATTTTAGAATGCATACTTTAGTTAAATGTACTGCTGTAATGTATGACTAATTGATGATATGCACATATAACAATAAGTTAGAAAGGAATCCAATAATTAGTCTATTGTTTACTGCTTAGCTATGTAAACATGTGATGCAATTTTTTTTCTGTATCATGTATGTAGGGTGTTTTATCCATGTCAAATCTATTGTTTATTATATTATGGCTATAATTATTGTCTTATAGCTATCTTATAAACTATTTGGGTGTTTTTTATTGTTGGGTTGAGTGTTTAGAATCTTTAGATATATATAAAAGTTCCAAAGAGTATTAGTATTTATATAGATATATATGTAATTTTGTATAAAATTATATAGGAAATTTAAATCCGTTTTTTTTCAAAAATCGGCCGCTTACCGCTTAACCAGTTACAAGGTGTTGTCTGCACGGTTATAGCTTAACGTTTTTTAAAACATTGGGGGCAATAAATAGCAGCAGCAGTAGAGCTTGATCAACAAATCCAAGCAGCCCGAATAGGGGCAGTAGATAGCAGCAGCAGATCTGCATCAACAGATCCAAGAAACCCGCATAGGGGTAGTAGAGATAAGAAAAGGCCTACGCCGCCACGGTGTGAGATTCACTCCACCATGAGGCGTAGGCAGGAAAAGAGG